>PVHY01021379.1:0-24004 GCA_004024945.1 Uropsilus gracilis
ACATAATTGTTTGGTTAAACATCAGTCTTTGTTTATGAGAGTGTTTCTGAATGATATTAACACTTGAATCAGCAGACAGTGAGAAAATAGCTCTTGCCAATGTGTGTGGACCTCATTCTACCTAGTGAAAACGTGAATATAACAAGAGGGCTGAGAAGGGGAGAATTAAATTCTCTGACAGAGAATTTAATTCTCTGTCTCTGAGCTGGGACATCAGTATCTTGCCTTTGGACTCATACTGGAACATAAACCAGTTATGCTTTTGGAACTTCCATTACCTCTATATGAAAAATTTAAAACTTTGCTTTATATGACTTTTCAAATTTTTATCCATTTTCCTGCTTTAATCTGACAATGGCTTCCATATCCCAGAATATTAACTCGGTCTTTCTCTAATTTGTTTATTATGAAATTATTAAACTCTTACTTTGCTGTATTGTAGTCTTAGTTCTATAATTTCTTTTATATGTTAAATTTTAATTCTCAGATGAAATTAAAAATCATATATATATATATAGTAAGGTATACATTTATTACAATCAAAATCACTGTCCGAAATCTTCCTTTCTCTCTCATCTATAATTTGACTCATATTTATGTATCTTTTGTCTTTTTTTTCCTAACAAGTATTCAGTTAGATTGAAAAAAATAAAAGTAGTATTCAATTTGAGCTGATTTGGAATTGTTTCAGTATTTATGGAAGGTAGCCTAGCTTTTGATGTCATCATACCTATAGTATGACTCTTGAGGAATCCCAACCTAGATTTTATCAGAGTCAATGTCATTTTCCTTTATGTTCCTCAGGATTCAAATTTAGGCACCACTTTTCCAATATGAAATATTACTATATTTATTAGATGTACTCTGTAGTGGAGTTTTATATTTTACTAATATCATCCAGAATGATATCTAATGATACATAATGTATCTAATGATACATAATCATTAGATGTTCACTAATGAATAAATATCATGTTTTATAGTAAAAAAATTATATAATTTAATAATTATGTATTTATAAAGAGATTAGGCCAATTGATTAGCTAGAGACTAATTCATGAACTTTAAAATTATTTAGTAGTAAAAGTAAAGAGCTTATTGATTCCTATGAATTAATTACCCAATACTTAAGTACAAAATTCAACATAATGCTGAAACTGCTAATAGATTACCTTTCTTTACAATAATTAGGAGAAAAAAATTCAATAATTAGGAATACATTAACCATTTAATAAAATATTAAAGTAGCATGTCACATCACTTTATTTTATGAATCACAGTTTGCACAGAATAAAAATTCAAGAAAAAATAATTAAAATTCGAATCACAATTTTAACTCTTACCTTGAAGCTGCATGCTACAATTTTTTTTCATTAATTCCAGCTTCAACGTTCATGAAAACAGGATTTTCTGCTAAAGATAGAAAATGGAACTCAGATTAAACATACTTTTTTAAGACATATAGAACATTGCAGACCAATATTATCTCAATATAAAAAGTAAAATGTTTAAGCAAAATTCCAGAATCTTAGTCTTGTTTTCATCAGTCAAGAATTATCCAAGCTATATGATTTTCTAGATTACTATTATACATACATACATAATTAACGGTATAGTGTGTGCATACATACATTTTTGTCTTTTTACTTGTTAAATAAACAAACTGAAATATGCTAAGTAGGACAATTATTCTACAGTAATAGTAGCCCCAACTAATATCTTACAACCTTAAAATACTCATATACTGTATCATTCTGGAGATTCATGGAGTTAATATCCTATTTACATAGAATTTAAGTAATACAAATATTATTATTTGATTAAAATTTGCTTTTCTAGAAATCTTTAAATTTTGGAGCTCAAAATAATTAGAAACTGATGAAAACTGAGACATTTAAATATTTTTTCTTGAGACATTTAAATATTTTTTTCTTGAACTAATCTCAAAACAACTCTATAGCTATAGAGAGTGATAAAAGTAGTCAACCATGAAGAAATAAGATTCTGGAATTAAACTGCTATGTTATACAAAACATGTTTCAAATCCTGGTATAATGGTATACCATTAAATAAAAATAGAACAAAATTATTAAACAATTATGATAATGTAAAGTTAGCTCAATGAACTGCTTTTTACATTCATCAAATCTTATCAAGGTAAATATTTTACAATGAAATTGCTTCCAACTCTTCAGGATAGTCATTCTTCAATAACTTGAGTTATTTGCTGAACTCATTAATAGTTTCCATACTTACTTTTATGTGTGTGGACTCCTTAAAATTTTTTGCAAAGTTATGTCACTTGTGAATAGAAATAATTTTG
The DNA here is from genome assembly GCA_004024945.1 of Uropsilus gracilis. NCBI lineage: Eukaryota > Metazoa > Chordata > Mammalia > Eulipotyphla > Talpidae > Uropsilus > Uropsilus gracilis. The sequence continues at coordinate 2,324 of PVHY01021379.1, forward strand.
ATTCTTCTTCCTTTTTGTTTCATTTTCTTACCTAGTATCCATATCTAAAATGTCTAAGACATTGTTAGTGAAAGAAAAGAAATCCTTGTCTTCCTCCTGAGCTGAATAGAGTGCTATTTTGTGTTATGATGTCAAATGAGGGTTTTTTTCCTACATATCTTTTATCAATTTCAGTGTTTGCATCTGAAAGGGTATCTCATTTTCTGTGTCTATTGAGCTGAACATTTTAAATGTTTTCTTCTATGTAAGTAGCATTATACAGTGATTGATTTCTGTATGTTAAACCAACCTTGCCTTCACTTTTTAGGATGTCATTTTGATACAAAAGTCTCACATGAAATGTTCACTTAATGAACATTGGTAGTTTAATTATGTACATTATTATACTTATTAGATTCTTTTTATTTTTTTCAGAATAGCCATATCATTTTATTTTGCTTTTACTTTCCAAATATTATTTTTTTGGTAAGGGAGTTAACACTGATTTATAGCATGGTTATATGTTTTAGCAGTACAGGTTCACACAACTTCAAATATATGTACTTTTAAGTCAGTTTTTTTTTTAACTTTTCATGTCTTATTAAAGACATGAGTGAATATTACACAGAAGGATTTAAAGATGATGATGTAACTAAACCAAATACATTAATATCTCATTGTTTGAAAGGGATAGAGTACTTTATGAATTTATAGATCATGTTTGCAATAAAGTGAACCCATGGATTCATTAGCACCTTATTTTTATTAAAATTTCTCAAGCTATATAAATATGTGAAAATATGCTTCTACTTGTCCCCAGTTTTGATGCTTGCATATTAGTGTCAGTTTACTTATGTGTAGCTCTATTTTATATCATAAACTGGAAAATAATCACAAGTAATAATATTTCTTTTTCAGGGTTCTTTTTAAAATGATATAAAGCTATTTGACTAATATAGAACCCAAAACAGTATATATGCCAATAGATGTCTAATGGATTTAGGTAGCACTTATTGATAATGAATTGAAAGAATTATATGCTCACACATAAATGAATCAGTAAATGACTGTCATGTATGTATATGTGTGTATGTATAGATATATATATATTTTTTTGAGAAAGAACTGGGGCCAGTCTACAGTGCTGATGAAATTAAAATTAACCAGATTAATATGTGTGTATTTTTTTTGTAAAAATAGAGAAGAAAACACAATTCAAAATGTATTAGAAAACATATAAATAATAGTATATAGATCAATCACCTATCTTATTATATCCACAAATTTTTTTTTTCTAGAATGAGCAAAATATAAAAGCCTATATTTTATTTATACTTTTGGACTAAATATAAATTGTTTACATGTACTAGAATTTTAGTCCAGGTACTTATGTGCAAACTTCAGTCTTATAATAAATAATTTTACATTTTTGATATTTGAATTTCTTCATATTTCCCTTTAACTTTTGGACCACTATGGATATTTGCACCGGTTATGAGTGATTCAGTCCTTCTCCTACCAACAGGGTGGCTCAGATAAAATAATCATATACATCTGACCTTTAAAACGTAATACTCCAGTGATTGCCAAAAGGCCAGTACAATGCTTTATTGCGCTGTTGCACTTTCACATGTGATGCTCTGGAGCTGACATTTATAAAACTGTTGGTGCACCCTGGGGACATTCTGATAGGTGAGGTGTTATAGGAATCTATCTTTACATGATAATGGATATGTAAGTGTTAGATAATAGTTTGAGATCTTTTGAAAGAAAAGAGGCAGTTTATCATTTAGTAAAATGATTGATTAAATATAATTGTGTAAAGCTGCTCTTGGCTACTGATATGCTTATTCATATTTTTTTAAATCAAAGAAACCATTCAAGTAAATCAGAGACAGATCTCATACAAAAAATGTCAAAGGCAAATATAAAATATTTTAATCCATATCTAGTATTACTCTATTGTCACTTTCCCTGTATATTATCACAAATGTTTATCTAACAGTCTTTTTTAATATAAATGGTAAGAAAATAGGAAATATTTCATGTGTAGCTAAAATAAATAAAAATCTTATTAAAATAATTTCTGGCTTCATCAAGGTAAATTATTTCTAGTATGATTTTATTTTTCTTTGAATTTTAATCAAAAAAGTAAACATTATTTTAAAGTATAGAATGAATTTAGCTGTGATATTCAACTTTAGATCATTTTCAATCATCAAATAAGTGTGTTTGCACAGTTTTATTCTGATAAATTTCTTTATATCCAAATAACAAAATTTGTATTTGAAATATGTAATTTTATCCATATTTACATCTTAACATGGTCTTTAAATACATTTTAAATATCATATTTATCATGTTTAAATTTTGATATAAGAGGAACTATATATTTTTAGGAAGAGTCATCCTGTATTTATATATGTCCATCATTGCAGTTACAATTTGAAATACACTCACAGAAAACATACAAGATACATACAATTTACTAAATTTAAAGATCAGTGAAATTTATTAATAATATATAGTTGGGAAATTTTTGATTTATTCACTATGCAATAAATTTATCTATGGCATATTTCTGAACAGAAATCACATAAAATATTTGTGGATAAGTATGTTTCAAATTATTTCAAATTATATTGTGAATCTGATAGTATGAGCTACCCATATAAAAATTTCTAGTGAAAAATTTACATGACATCAATTACTTAAATATGATCAATAAAATTATACGTAAAATTGACAAATTGGACTTATTGAATAGAAAATTTTGAAAATGCAAATTCAAGCACAGATTGGAAAAAAATATATAAATGAGCTGTCTTATAAAGAACATGTGAATAGAATATATGTATAATCAAAGCTCAAAAATAATAACCACTAGCTAAATTAAAATTTATCAGCTGTTTAACCAAAGAAAAATATGCATGCAAATTGTGAAATTTAAAGATGTTCAATAGCATTATTAATTAATTAAATGCATCAATAATAAATACTGGTAAAAGATGTGGGACGATTGGAACGCTCATATTATTGGAGGAATGCAAAACTGTTTATCACATTTGGCAAATCACCAGTTACTGATAAAATTATACTTACACTTATCATATAACATATTGACACTTCTAGACATTTCCCTGTGTACACACAAACCTGTACACAGGTGTAAATAGAGACTTTATTGATAATTGTTAAGAACTGGAGTCAGCCACATGCCCCTTAACTGTGAAGTGAATAAACAAATCATGATACCAAATTCCAACAACCAAGTTTCAACAACAAAACATATATCTATGTATGTATATCTGTCTCTATATACATATTTATAAGTCTAATTTCCACAAATAGGAAAGAACTACGGCTGCATGTGACAATAGAGATGAATTTAAACTACATCAAAGTGGGAGAATCCAGAATCAAAAATCTACTAGCTCATATGATATTCTTTTCAAGGACCAATTTCAGGAACAGATAACAGAAGAATGAATGTCAGAATCTAGAGGAAAGTAGAAAGGTTGACTACCAAAAGACAAGAGAAACATTTTGGAATGATATGCTTTCTTATATTAATGTTAATGGCAAATAAAAGACTGTATTCATTGGCAAAGATTCCCAGAACCAAACATTTAATTGAGTGAATTTTACTGTATATAAATTACAGTTACTTTTAAAATGGGAAAATCTTTACTCAGCGCTTCATACAAGTCTGGCATGTCTAAGAGCTCAATCAATACAGCCTGATAATACAATTGTCACTGATTGCACAAAAAATGTAAAAATGATTAAAGATTTAAAAATGAAGAAACATTATTGACTAATTCCAATAAAAATTACTTGGTTGCTTTCAATCTTTTTTCTAAAACTTCCTTTATGAACCAATCTCTAAAACTTCAAAGGAGTATTTATCTGATATGCATTTTAATTCACCATTTAAATAAAATAACATTATATCTAGCCCCAGGCATAGGATCTGTCATTAGCATAAAGTTGATTTAAAATATATCAACATAAAAAGTGAACACTAGTGTTCAATGAATTTTACATACAGCATTCTTAGTTACCTTTATTAAAAACAGACTTTTTTTTTTGTCTTTTCAATATTCTTGTAATATTATCTTCATTGTTAAACTAAAATATCCCTGGAAGAATGAACTGTGATTTGCAAGTAATTGAATATTCCTTAAAACATCTTCATAAGCAATATTCAGTCCCTTTTAGTCTTTAATGAAAACTTAAATAATTGTTAAGTTAGTTTTATCAAAGTTTGACACAAATACTAAATGTGATATTGACTATTTTAACTCAAAGCTTTCAACTATTTTAATAAGATGAACAAAACCTTAAAATAAATGTTGAATGACATTAATGCTATATATATATATATTTCTATTTAGGAGCTATAACTTCTGAATATGTTCTTTATGACATTAATAGAGGAATTATTCTTTAATATTAAACTTAATATGAAAAGCATTGTGGCTACAAAGTCAAGTTCATGATTATTAATATTATGATCATCATTATCATCATGGTATATCCTTCTTGCTCTTTTATTTTTGATACACATATATATCTATATGCCCATATGTCTCTGTATACATAATTATATATCTATATCATCTATATCGAGATAGAGCACTCTGTAAAGATATCTATATTCTCCCTACATTGAAGTATCTATATTGCCATAGAGATATCTATATTGTCTCTATATACATCCCTCCATGTAGAATCTGTATTAAGGAGAAATTCTTTTCCCCCCGGTGGCACATGTTTTCAGACTTGTATTCTAGCAAAGTACTTTCCGGTGTAAAATAAACCTTTGTCATTATTTAGTCTCTGCTCATGTTTCACAACAGCTATGTTTTCCCTTCGTCTTTCAATGTCCTGAGAAGCTTTTTCTCAATTCCTCATTACAAAAATTATGTGGAAATCTCAGTGGAAAAATTAAAAAACAAACAAACAAACAAACAAACAAAAACCAGCTTGGACTCTCCGTAAAATAGTCTCCACCCCCCCCTCAACAATTGACGTCTATTGTTCTTACATTGTTCCTGTCACTGAATAATCTCTAGTATTCCTAGATAACCTCTTGTTGGCACCAGATTGATTCTCGTAGATATTAGAAATATTTCTCCATAAAATTATTCATCATAATATAAAGAAATTGGTTATATCACAAATTAACATTGATGGGAAACTTTAAAAAAAGACAGTTGAGATTATTTTTGTGTCTTAATATCACCTGCCAACAACATAATCCTGGAAAACACTGTAGAAGTGGGACACAGCCAGGAAGCAAATTGTCAAGGACTATTTGAGTAACTTGAAATGGATTTTAATACAATTTCCCTTTTCTCTACAACTTGAATATATTTTAGCTATTGTCTGTCTATTTTCAGAAAGGTTGAAGAATGTCTTTGCTCAAAAGTTACAACCCAAATTTTACTAAAGCTGCTTAATTTTTGTCTCAGTTTGAACATTCTGATGTTTATGTACTGTGACCAGGGCAAATACTTAACAGAAACCATTCTAAAATGGTAACTTGCTATTCTTTTACTCAGAAGTCACACTCTCCATACTACTGTAATCCTCTGGAAAGGCTGAAAGAAGCAATGTCATCCCTAAATGCAAACTAATCAAAACTTTTAGAAACCTTTAAATTATTTTGGCTTATAAACATGCTAGTTAGACCATATAGCAAACTTGTTTACAGACATATCAATTACCTTTTTGGAATTGGCAAAAAAATACTCTATGTATTTAGAGAGTTTTTATCTTATGCCATGCAAATGTGGCAAGCATTTTGAAGAACACATTTCCCTGGACTGCTTTCCCACTTCATGATCAAGTAGATTTCATATCTTGGTAGAGACAACAAAGAATAACTGTTGCTGAGCATTTTTGGAAGTAAATTTATCAGGTCCTGTTTATGACAATTATAAAAAAAATGTTCAGGGACTCAAACCTTGTGTTTATATTTTGTCTGTAAAAAATTAATTAGAATTACATGAAATGAAAAGGATACTCAATAGGAGACTTCAAAGTGAAGAATCTCAAATACACCAAAGAATTAGCTTATTTTCCTAATTACATATCTGCTTAAGACCTTCAAAAGAAGCAGGTGAAATCAGACAATGAACTGCTTCCACTGAGGCCTTCAAACAGACATCAGTATCTATGCTGTTTTATTTATCTGTTTTGCTTGCAAACATTTTTATTCTCATTTTATAAAAAACATGGTTTATAGCATACATATTATTTTTTTCTCTTTATCTTCTCAATATTTTTAAAAACGCATATACATTCTATCACAATTTACAGATGATCCCAAATTATAGTTATTGCTGTACATTTACTTATTACTGAATATAGCATGTATTACTAGACAACTGTGGTTAAAATTTCGGGACAATTTTGTTCTACTGAAAGCTCAGGTGATATTTTAAGGAATTACAACTGGATTGTGTTTCCATCTGCAACTTAATAACAAATGACCATAAGTAAATCAACCAGTGACTTTGCTAGTATCATCCCCTCACAGAGGGGATAGCATCACAAATCTATGGATTATATCATAGGTAACTTCAGATCTGAATTCAATAGACTCTATAAAGGTAATAAAACAAATTTTTGCCATTTGGAGAGATCCAAATATGTAAGGAAGCTAATGCAAGGCTTTGGTTATGATTCTGTATTGTGAACAACTATTGCTTTGTACCTCTCAGGGCCCCTACCTAATACCATTTTACTTGCAGCCAGAGTTCCTGGTCTTAACTCAGGCAAATCTTTCCTGAAATTTATGAAGAGTATTTGAATGTTCATCTGTCCATAAAGACCCTAATTCTATAAATAAACAAGTCTGGAAATTCTGAGCCAAGCACAGTAGCCAAAACAATGTCACCTTGATTATTCAAACATTCTACTCATACAAATTGCTGATTTAATCTTCTAATATGAACAATCAGAATAGGGTCCCCATTGTTGTTCACAATACAAGTAGAAAAGACTAATGGAAAGTAAATAGTAACTGGCATAAATTATGAAATTAATCACCTCTGCCCTCCTACAGTCAAGTGGATGAGGAGTTGGGGCATGCAGGGTGAGTACCTTGACTTAGGTACTGGCATTAATGTTGGTATTGTTATTGGTTTGAGAGGGCCTTGGTTCTTGACTGTGTGCAGCGCAAGCCATTTCCAATCTGAGTAGTTTCTTTATTGGCTCTAGCAGTTACACACACTGGACAGGAGAGGGCAGGGCAGGTCATGTCAGGGCCAGGCCAGGACCAGGGCCAGGGGCCAGGGAGCCATGAAAGCACCCCAGCTCCCCAAGAATCTTCACAGTCTTTCTCTGGCCCTTTTCTTTTGATGTTTTTTTCATATTATCTCTTTGCTAAGTTTGCCCTTCTGCTCCCTGGTGCTATTCTCATGCTCGGCCCTCCCCATCACATGGTGATGCCACCTCTTTATCTGTCCCTAAGCACAAATGAGCTCACTCACACATGCACTGGGCCAGGCATTACAATAAGGGGGAGGGTGCACTATTAGAGATGCTGGTGATAGAGGCTAATGGAGGAAAATCCATGACCAACTAATTTACCCTATACAGTATTGTTATTTTCTCCATTAAATTAAGGGGACTTTAGAGTGTTAGTTCAGTCCTTACCTAAAACAGAGTGTGAACAGTCAGTATGTATTGGAGTGGCAAATGTGCTTTAAATAAAATTAGTTTGTAGAGGAGGCAATGGTATGTAGGTAAATTTGATAAGGGATTTTGATTTCTTTTTTGTTTTGCAGGATCAGCAGTGCTGAGTAATCAAGATTATGAGAAGATAATTTATCAGTCAGACCCTTCAAGAATGAGAAATGGGAAGTTAAATTGAAAAAGTCTGCATAAAACAAGAGTAAATTATTTATGCATTCATCAAAAAGAGATGCATTCCGGAAGATATTTTCTGGAAAGCATTTTTATGAGTCCTGTTGTCTATTATGCCAGCTGATAAGTCACATAAAACATACTAACAACATAAATTTTCATCAAAAAATGATTCATTAATTCCATTCTTTGTCATCTCTTATCTATATGGCTAACACAGTTTCATAGAATGTTTCCTTTCCAAATATCTTGCCTGAACAAATTCTGACATCAATTTTCACTTAGTCAAATCAACTCAAAAATTTATTGATTTATTTATTTTCAAGTCACAAGTAACTTCAGTGGATTCTATTACAGGATGAGATAAACAACTTATATAACTTCCTCAGAGGGAGGAATTGTAGTACACTCGTGTAAAACGTGATTTGTGTTTGTCAAAAGTATGAATCAGTTTTGTTTCATGAAGAGAAGAGATAGTTATCCTTAATGAAAAGTAGCTATCATGAGGATGAAGTACAGATACTGTTTTTTTTAATTTGATCATATCTCTAATAGAAGGCACATGAGAACAATTTCAAAGACTAAGATATTCAAGTACATTGAATTTATATAAAATGAATCACAATCATGTTGTTAAATCTCAGCACACTGGGTCACTATAGACAGAATATTTCAACTCAGCTCCTCTTTGGCATGGTATGAGCATCTGTAGGGTGAGTTAGTCAGGTTTTTCCCTCATTAGCCTGATTAAGCAGCATCTGTAGTATTGTATGTTCCCCATGATTGTGCAGCACAATGACTCTATATGCGTGCACACCGGACCTAGGAGAGGGGAAATTAAGGGGTACAGAGAGAACACAACAAGTAAGAACAGAGAAAGAGAATGTTAGAGAGCCCAGAGAAAGAATGTGAAAATCCCTGGGGGGCTTAGGGACTCATCTCCCACTGTCCCCATTCCCCCAACCCCAGCCCTGGCCCAGCCCTGCCCTGCTCTGCCTGGTATGTCTGTGTAACTGCTAAAACCAGTAAAGAACCTACACATATAGGTGAGTCTGATACTTGCCCCAACAATTGGCAACTAGGATTGGGTGGTTACCAGGCAGCACCTAAGACTGGGTATCCCATCGCTGACTGCTCTGGTGGTTGTCAAGTCAGACCATTTATAATGTCAATTCACTAATTCTAATTTTCTCTGTTAGATGTTGCTAAATTTTACAATGTCTTTCATAATTTTCTCACAAATCTTGGTTTGTGTTTTATCTTGTAAATTCACTAAACTACATATTATTTGACTCCTACTGTTACATAGATTTGACTAAAAACAGATCTCTTCTAGTAAAAATACAGAACCCCACAATGTGGTAACAGAACACAATGTGCATAAACCTAACCTTAGTTTCCTTGTTCTCCTAACACAAATTATGTCAACTTGAATTATTGAGCATAATGGATCACCCATTTGGAAAAAGACATAGAAAATAATAGAATCAAAAATATTAGATTGATAGGGCTGGCAATTTACATAACCATACAGAAAATTTACAGAAATTGCTTAAGTAGGGTTTTTTTTTTTGTGTTTTTTTTTTTATTGTAGACTCAGGTTTTATGCTTATGTTTTAAAATGTCAGTTACTTTTTACCTTGAGATATATTAATGGTAGGTAGCATGAATATGCTGATACTTTCTCCCTAAGGCAATAGATTCTTTTAAAGTAGTTATTTTTTCTATTTTCAGTAGTTCTTTTATTAATATATCCTGGACATGAAAGACAAGTATGCATTCAGTGTTTTTGTGTTCATTATTTGTCAGTCATCTTTAGAATGATTGTGATTAGGATCTTCATTATCTAAATATAACCACTTAAACAATTTTCTTAAACATTTAATATTGTTATATATCAGTGAATAAATTAAGGATTTATAGCTACCTTTATCAATTTTGACTTTTGGCATACTATTTTACTCATTAAGAAAATATGGGTAACCAGTTATACAAAGAATGTTAAGTAGCCATCTGATTCTAAAACTGATGACAACATAAATACAGTCCCTAGAGAGATGCTAGAAATTAATTTTATGGCAGTGTGTCTATTTTCATATTGATCTTCAACACAGACATACTCTTGAGAAAAGACTTAGTGTTCCAGGGTAGCATTCCTTTGTATTGCCATTTATATTATTTTTAATCTACTCACTTTGACATTCCTACTTTATCTTCTATATACTTTTTCAGCCAAAATATTGAGTTTATAGTTATTTAAATTTAGAAATGTAATCCTCCAAATAAAATGAATTTGAAACAAAGAATAGAAGAAAACTTTTTCATCCTATAATGTCATATATGTGAATGCATAGTTTAAGTTCTTGTTGAATACAAATGCCTTTCCCATCAGGTTGAAAATAAAGTAAGGATTTGTGCTTTTACCCTTTCTTTAATATGTTTGATTCCTGCAATTAAAAAAATGACAATAAAAGAAATAAAATGTATACGTAAGAAGTAGCATTTTTAATCCCAGTAAAGATAATGTTTATATATGAAGGTCTAGGAAATATATGAAAAATGCTACTGGTATTAGTTTTGTAAGTTCATTTGCTATAATATCATTGAATGAAACCCAATTGCATTATTGTGTATCAAGAAGTAACTATAAAATGAAACTAGAATGAAAATACAGTTAAAAAAGCTCTGAAAAATATAAGACCTCTACAGTAAAGCACACAAAACTTGGTAACAGAAATCTAAAAAGACTTACATAAATTGAGGTTTATACAATTTTATGGAATTAAATGTTAACATTATGAGAATGATTAGAAAAATTTATTATTATATATATTACAACCTATAATAAATGTATGGGAAAATCATTTTTAGAAGTTGGGTAAATGATTCTAAAGTTCATGTAGAAATTTATGAAATTTAAAATAGCCAAAATAACATTGAAGAATATTTTAAACATTTTGAGAAGGTATACACTTAGTTTCATAATCAAGACATTATTATGGTATTTTCATAGTGATAAATTATAGATCAACTGAACCTAATGAAGGTTCAAATGTAGACATATCTTTATATAGTCAAGGAATTTTTTTAAGTGTACCTATTCCATATTGGAAAAGGAAATCTTTTCCTGAAATTTTTTGCTACAATGGACTATTTGTGTGTGAAAGAAATGAAACATTATCTCTATTTTGATATTATAATCTGAAAGATAAAACTATATATTTTCTATAAGAACACAATCAAATGCTTTAACATACTTAATGTAACTGAGATTTTCTAGAGTGAACCCAGAAGCATTAATAATAAAGACCTTTATCCAAAAGAAAGTCAAGTAACAATAACAAGTATAGCAATAATCATGCAAGCTATGGAGTAGGAGCTAAGAAATAGTTTCTAAAAGGAAGCTATACATTTTACCAGCTGGTACCAAAGAAATAATAACCAGTATTCATTATTATAGCATAAAAATTCAAATATAATATCAGCAGGTGAGACATCCAGCTTCTTATCAAAAACCTAATCGATTCATTGGTGCAAACATAGGCAATTTGAAAGTCTACACCTGATGGCCTCTTGAGGTAGATCTGCCCTCCCATGCTAGAATTGGTACATTCATTGCTCTGTAATCTCTGAAAAGCAGTTCAGTCTAGGAACTCAGGTTCTGACTGGCCAGTATGCTTCCAGGTATGTCTGTATTTCTAACTCAGATTCCTACATTCCAAATACTATATAAACTCTAGAAGCAGCAAAGCTATTTTGCAGAGATAAATGTAAGAAATCTATTGGGCATTCTGTTGCTTACCACCAGGTTATGGTGGATTATAGGAACAAGGTCTACTTTCATGGAGCTTATGATCTCCTAAAGACAGTCATAAAAGTCACACGTGTTGAGTGTTATGATTAAAAGATCAAAAGGATTCATTTGTAAGAACACTTCAAAAAGTATAGATAATTCCTCAGTGATTCTCATTAAAGAACTGAATGTTCACATTTTCACGTAATTATCTCTATTTGAAATCCATTTGTTAAAGATTAAATTTTCTATAATGTATTTCTGAAGCAGTATATTCTGAGGTTCTCCCACCACCTTGTCATCCATGAACTCTTATATTAATCTAATGTGCTCATCCCTTCCCTGCTTTCAACCTCCCTCCCCTCTCAGTTTAAACTAATAAATTATCAGTATTAATTTATATAGATCAATGAGTAACCACATTTCTTTATATGTGTGAATGGTGGTGTCAGGTGATTTTATGATAAAAAATATCAAGGTTAGATACAGTACAAAATTGAAAATTTTAGTGGAGGCCTTGTTATTTGAATGGGTAATAAATCAGCATGTTCTCAAGTTTAAGTATCTGAATTCAAGCATGAGCAAAAAAAAAGATGGGTAATTCCAATACTTTACAAATTGTAATAATGATTTGAAGCTTCTGTTAGTAGGCTAGGGACATAAATTATTCACTGATTGACTTCCACAGGAAACCCTGATAAATTAATTCCTGATTGAAGCTTTTTTTTTCCTGCTAAAATGGATTTAAAGCAGCTTTTATAAAAAATACAATTACCACTTCTGCTTTATGATGCTAGTACACATGTAATTTATGAAATCTTCTTGGGGAATCTTCTCATATTAAGGTAGATCAGATTCACTCTTAATAAGATCGCAATTAAGATTTATTAGAAATTTCTTGTGATGAGGCAAATTAAGGATTTGTTGATATAAGCAAATGATTTATATATTGATTTACTTTGCATGGCACATTCTTGTTTTTAGCAGTAGGGGATGGTTATTTAAGGAACTAAATTGCTCTGCAGGGTGTAGATGGAGCCAGGCAATGAATGGCTCCAATCAAGCCACCCACATTCTGGCAGAATGTCTGTGACTATGGCATTATGGATGCCATTACCCAAAATGTGTTGCTAATTGTAACCTCTATTCTGAATCCATGAAAATTTAAATGACTTTTGACTGGTAAAGGCTATAGAAGTGTTGAATCTCTATAATTTAACTGCATCAAGCCATCTTTTTATTGCCATTAAAAGAGACTCAGAGGCAGCTGACTATGCTATATACATATGCACACAGACTGGCACGGGGAGATAAGACATCAAGATTCAGACATATTTCTTGCTATATCTAGACGAGGTGAGACTCACTGAAAAGATACATCTTTTGGAGAGAGGGTTGCGGACATTATTGGCCAAACTCAATGTGAACCCCTCACTGCCTACTATTTTCTGCTAGATATAGTAGCTGTTTGAATGATTGCACATGATCTTTAGGCATTATTTATTTTATACTTACAGGCTTCTTAATGCACTTTTATTATGGTTTTGCAAACATGTCATCCTGCTAAAACTGTTCTTGTCAAGATCACAGTACTGCCTTGCTTCTAAATTCTATACATACGTTTCTACTCATATGACATTTGAATTAGTCTTTTGGCTTCAGAAACATCCTTGCATAGCCAGGAACTCAGACAACTGGTAAATAAGAGGTTAAGAGAGTTAATTTTATGACCTTAGGGAAAAAAATAATTAAGGTCACTTCTTTTATTGTTGACTCACAGTAAAATAGTTAAAATAGTTGACTGGATTCACTTGGAAGCATGTTGTATATCTAAACCATAGGTTTAAACCTTTCTAGATAATCAGATTCCAACCATTCCTGTCTAGTTTGAGCAACTCATCAGCATGGAAAAATCACAATAACCTCATTAGCTACTGTTCATGGGGTATATAAATAAAATGTGGTATCCAATGTTCCAATGTGAACTGTTCTGAAACAAACCACTAGCACTGACCATTATCTCCAATACCCAATCACCAATCTTCATACTCATATCTGTTCTTCTTTCATTTAAAAATGTTAGCAAGTTTTTCCTCCAAGAAGGCTGTCCTTTGAAATATAACATCTAGTCTCTGTTACATGTAGCATTAATGAAACTATATGACAAAACTTGGTCTTGTCTATTGTTTGGCACATTGAAAAAACAAACCTCTTAAGTTCAGCTTCAAGAGTATTCATGTTTTCTGATACAGGATTTCCTTCATTTTTAGAGCTCACTAATCTTCCATTGTATTTGTTTATCTACCCATGACATTTTGTTTATTTTGTCTATCTACATTTTGTTTATCTACCCTATCACAGTCATTTGGGCTGTTCTCATCTTTCCACTAGTGTAAACAATGCTACTACGAACTTTGGCATATACAAATATATTGAAGCCATTATACTAAGTGAAAATAGTTCAAACTGGACAGATATTGTAAGATTTCCCTTATGAAAAGTTTCTAAAGTTGTCAAATTATTAGAGACAGAAAGTGGAGTGTGGTTATCATGCCTTTCACTTTGGGTTATGAAGTTTGGTTATCATGCCTTTCACTTTGGGTTATGAAGTTTGGTTATCATGCCTTTCACTTTGGGTTATGAAGTTTTAGAGATAGTGTCAGCTGCACAACAATGGTAAGACACTTACAACCACTTAGAAGTTGTTTAATAAGGTCACATGAGCTTTTCAGATAAGCAACAGGTACATAGAAATGCAGTCCTTAATAGCCAAAGTAAACTAATATAATCAATTATTTTTCGCACCAAATTAAAAAGATCATTTTTTTTTCTTTCTGACTTTTATCATGTTTCTTATGACTAAGGGTTTGGTGATTGGGCATAATATGCTTATATGTAATTTTCTTCTAAAACAATGGTGCAAATTATGATTTACAAGATTATTAGGCTACTTCTATTTTTAAATTGCTTTGTCACATTTAATGAGAGAAATTTTAGCTTGGAATATACAGGTCAATAAAGTGTCACTGCTTTTCCTTTGAAACTTTTTAAGTTATATGTTTCTATAGCTACTTATTTATAAATATTGCCAGTGTTGGCCAATTCTTGTATATCTTTGATAAGTCACAGCAGTGTCAACTACTATCTTTTATTAGGAAAATATACAGACCTTTTATTCTATTTTATCTGAGGAATTAAGAGGATTCATTCAGCAAAGTATAGACTTTTATTAAAAACGGAGTTAATCTTAGGATATTGTAGAAAGGTGGATAATCCAAAATTGTTTTAAGGGACAATAATGGTGTCAAAAGGAGACTTACTTACTTTAAATATATTTAGGCATTATGGATGGTAATTACTTTATATAATTTTGTAAGCACAAATATTTTAGGACATTATAGAAATTCTAGACTGAAAAGTATGTGTCCACTTTTTTTGGAAAATATGTATAAAAGTCCTTGCTTGGGAAATATCCACTGACAAGTAACTGGGAATTCAGTTCCCAGTCCCAGATGCCAGAACTATAAGACTCAGAAGCAGCATGATGTGACAGTCATCTGAATGACAGTGACTATCATGAGAAAGCATGGAACCCAGTGTATACACTGTTCTGGAGAACAGTATCTTATACAAAGGAAGCTCCAAAATCAAGGGGCCCATAGAACTATGCCACATAACCTGCCCTACAATAGTTTCCTGAAATTCATGACCAGGCTACCTGCTTCACAGTTACTCCTGGAGATCTGAGCACCAGGTCTATCATTTTTCAGGAAGGCAGGTCCTCATCCAGGAAAAATGATATTTATTCAGAAAAGAAAAGAAAAAAAAATGAGACCAGTGGGCCAAGCATCATTGACTTTCAGTGAGAGATAAGTTGGACTGATGAGAGCGGTGGAAGGTGGTGGTATAGGGGTGCATTATTGATGTGAGTGCCATACCAAAGGGGAAGAATAACTATAGAGATATGATTGATGTATGAAAATAAGAAAATAAAGCAAAATAAGAAGAGGTAAAGACTTTAACCAGCTGTCTTTCAGTGAACATATTCCTTTGTGAGGAACTGATTCCCATTCATTACAACTGCAATTATCTTTTAGAAATGATGATCTGATCTATTCTCTACTTTAGCAGAAATAAACAAAGTTCCTGATACCTATAAAGAATGTCTCTATTTCCAGAAAGGCACATCAAGATTTTAATGATTGGCATCCAAGAAAATTCAATCCCCCCTTCACCTATTTTATGATCCCTTTTCTTTCCTTTCCCTCTCTCTCTAATTCCCCTCTCCTCTTCCTCCCCATTTTCCCTCCCCTCACCCTCCATACCCTCCCTTGCTCTTTGTTCCCCTCCCTTCATTTCCCCTCCCCTTCTTTGCCTCCTCTATCTTTTGCATATATACAATCAGATTTATTACCATAAATATCAGATTTCCAAAACTCAAAAATCCCTTCACATATTTCTTCTCCACCTGGGGTATGGTAGACTTGTTAGCTTGGTAAGATATGAGGGTATTTTTTTTGGTAAATTACTACTATTATATGACAGACAGATTAGCAACATTCAATATGTCTGGAGTGGTTGAAACTGCATGAAAGCAAAAATATCATTAAAAAACATGAAGGAGTACAATTGGAAATTTTTATCAATTTAAAAACAAAATGGAAGAAGAGCACTGTAAATGACATAAAATTTGAGTATCACTTTTATGATAAAAATCCCTAGTCCACACATATTTAAATGACAAAAATATTTTTTTATAAATATAAATTAGATAGTTTAGTATTTCTCTTTTAAATATCCTTCCATATTAATTATAAATTAAAATCTATGAGCAATTTAAGGTTAAAAATGTAGTTCTGTTGGTTCAACATTTAGATAATACCTCTTTAAGTAAAATATTCACTTCAGTCAATAAGGCAACTGAAAGGAACAAATTTTTTAGAGGAAAAATGTTGGGAAAAATAAAAGCATAGAAAATTGATTCAGTTAGAAGTGAGAGAATGTCATAAATTATCACAAACCATCTAAAAGATCATTTTTGCTGAAAAGTGTTTTTGATCAGCTTCACAGCAAAACAACACAAACACCGCTTTAATTCCAGTCATATTTGAAGGCATAAGAAATTACTCATAAACATATCCTTTCTTTAATTAGGAGATAATGTATATGATTATATAAGTAATAGAGTGCTCCTTAAGTATTTATCTGAATAACTAATGACTGAGACTTTAATTTCATCAGGGAAGTACTTGCCAATTTTCCTGATAAGAAAGTTTCGGAGCTAAGATTTGAAAGTTGATTATATAACTGAAATATCCAGAATTAGGAGGAGTTGGGGAGGCATAAGAACAAAGATGGAAGGGAGCACAATGGGCAATGATGATGGACTGTCAGTGAGTTGGTGGTGGGTGTCTATAGAGCATAATCAATAAGGTTATCCTAATATTCTCCATTAAAAATAGATGCATATATATGAGAAACAAAAGCAAGTTTTCTGCTTATTAACACATACATTTCTTCAAAATGTGATACTTTAAAATGTTACATTTAAAATATGCATGTATCTAGATAAACACTGAAAATATAACTCCCAGGGAGTGTCTGGCAACCTGATCTCTGAAACTATGACCTACAGATACATTAGCATTCCAAATAAATCATGACACACAAGTGTTTATTTTTATCATCGCTTGCTTACCTAATCAAGTTAGTTTCTCAAAATTTATCAGTGCAAAATGTAAAGTTTTGCCTTTGGATTTCTAAAATGAACAATCATATTTACTCTGAAGAATTGAAAGCACTTTTAAAAATATTAGGATAATTTGTTTAAAAACCTAGTATCTACAAAATTATATAATCAAAACATGTTCTCATTTATGTTGATATAATGCAATTTTTATTTATAAAATACAAATAATTCTATTTTTATTTTTATTGCTGGTTTATATTGCTGGTTTATAACTGGTTTATAAAATTTTATAAGATTCAGGTGCATAGCATATTTAAATATGTACAGATACTATATCATGATTGCCACCAAAAGTATGCTTTCCATTCATGACCATACAATTGACCCCTTTTACCTGTTTCATTGAACTCTCAAGACCATTCCCCTCTGAAAACTACCAATATGCTCTCTGTGTCTAAAAATTGGTTGTCTTGTTTCTTTACAGCCTACATATCAACCAAATTGTGTATGTTAGATGATCATATGTGCTTTGTACTCAATGTAGTTTGAGTTATGTATCTATGGAACAGAAAAAGGAAAACATCTAAAACTAATTGTATTGTTTAGAAATGTTATTTTTTTTTTATGAGTTGCTGTCACTATTGTTCCTTATATTATAATCTTGGTTCTGTTCCAGTAGTCTACATTTTTTTTATTTTGTCAGATTGATTATTTTATTGTCTTTTTTCATATATAATGTCTTTCATATATAAGTTTGCCTTGACTAGTCTCAGACTTTATATTTTTATATAAATATTTAAATCAGATGCCACTCTTATCAAACAATTTGCTAAGATATTTTAGGTGGAAGGTCAATTTGGGAAGAATTGGCATCTTTCTTTTCATTGTTAAGTTTTCCAAACCATCACCATTGTATAGCTTTTCATTTACTTTGGCATTCTTTACATTTCTCCAAAAAATAATCTGTAGTTTCTTGTGTGGAGAACTTCCAAGCCATTTAGTAGATGTATATTTGACTAATACACATTTATCCAATAAGCATGCAGCTATGAGCAAGCATGTCTCATAAATGCAGAACTCTGAATTTTGATACTCTGAATATTTCCCTAAACAATGAAACTTGCCTTCCTAAAATGAATAAGAACAGCACCAAAGAGCTGGAGTGAAGTCTGTTGCAAATGGTAGTGGCATCAATTAAAGGAATTAATGGGTCTTAGTAGATGATATTGATTACCAATCAATTAAGTATAAAAGTTCCACGGAAAGAACATAGTTTTGTTAATCCCTTTTAGTCAAAAGCTGAGATAAGAAAAGCAAAGGGGCTACCTTCTCGGACCCTCACACTACTGATATCTGCACAACTCTACCTCTTTGACTTCTGCGTGGGTTTCTATGGAATTCCAAGCCCCTGGGGCTGACAGTGTCCTTGTCTGATCTCACAATACCACAAGTTAAACAACATCTACCAACAAGATTGATTTTTTCCCCTATAGAAATTGAATCATGTGTAATAGTAATCTGGCATATTTTGCTGAAAATTATGAATGTGAATAATATCACATTTTCTAATATCCATCTCATTCTTGTCTCAGTCTCATTTTTTAAAATTATCAAAAGCTTATTTTATTGAAGAAACCCATCTTTAAAACTATACCATTAAACAAAAAAAATCAGAATTTCAAAACTTATCGAAATACTTAGATTATTAAATGCAAATAGAATATAATCATAGGTGAAAATCATCATTATAAGCAACTGTCTAGAGGAACCAGTGAAAAAGTTAGAGGCAGATACAGATGAGGCTATGATGAGGCTATAGAAACCTGAGACAGCTACACATCTGATAACTGACAAGATATTAGTAGTTTGTTATATTGGTTTAAAGAGTCTTTTGGGTTTATTAGGTGAGAGCTCCTTTTAGAAATTGTTATAAATAATGTATCAATATCCAATTTATATGCTTTAATTATAATCATCCATTACTAAATGGATACAACTTTATATTTTAGAGTATAGCAAAATAGCAAATGTGCAAAGTGATCAACCCATTTTTTTTCAATTCCAGGACTTTTTTTAGTTCACTATAATCTTTTGCAATGGAGATGAGCTAAAATAGAACAATGTAGAGTTATGTTATTTTGTAGATTGTTAGACTGCTACTAGATTTACAGATGTTTTATGACACTGAAAATGTGAATAGTGAGTCATCCATGAATGAATAATATGCTAATATAGCTCCAAATAAAATTCATGGATATAGGTTCTACAAATTAAAAAACTGGGAACTTCTGTCAAGATTTTCCCCCCACTACTAGACTATTTGTTTGTACTGTTATAAGTTAAGTTGAAGTCAAATTAGATTGTGACTCATTTGTCCTTCACACACATACCTTTTCATTAATGTTAAAATTATATGTTTTTTATGATTTTTAAAATGCATTCATTAAAATATACATTTATATGGGAGGGATGAGAGAGAAAAAGAGAGAACAGAAGCTTCATCTAAAATTTCTTATTCTTTTTTCCATAAAAAGGGGTCATAAGAAAAAGTAAATAATCAGGAATTGTGACTCTGCCCTTATTTTATAAGTCTTTAAAGGTGTGATTCATATTTCTAATAACTCAATAGTTGATTTTACATCATTAACAAGATACTGAGTCTTCACATAGAATTTAACCCTTCAAGTGTATACATTTTGTACATTAATTAATTGAAAGAGTCCAATACCAGTGATGACTTGATTCCTCAAGCACAAAACTATCTCATTTTAGGCTGCATTTGTAACAATTTGAACTATATAAAACCAACCTATATTTTCAGCTGTTTTTATTTTTAGATTCATTGGTAATTCAACATTTATTCTTAGAGTTGTTTTATTTTCAGTCACATTCCATGTGATTTATTTGTCCATCTCCCTTGAGATATTTTCTCTTCTTTCTTTTTTTTCGAAGACTAGGTCTTAATGCAAATTTAAAAAGTCGATAAGAAAATAGCAGAAGATATTGAATTTAATAGTCAATCAACTGACCGGTCTTGATCACTTTGACCTTCTTACCCCAATACTCTCTCTCTCAAAAGGAGATAAGTAGTGCTTATCTTTTCCCTAGAGATGCTCAGAGATTTTTCTGATTCACTTTCATCTCACACTCTATTGCTCCATATTCAACATTGTTTGAAATGATTTTCTCTTCAGAAAAAATAAGTTGTTCAACTACATGTCCCTATACTTGTGAATATATCAAATGGTTTAGAATATCATTTTGTGCTAAAAATTATAGATTTGGCTATTTGCAAAATATTTGAAAATTACATTGGTAATTTCCCTAGCATTGTGTCAAAAAATGGTACACTTATACATTTTCACACAATTTACTTTGGTTATGCAATAATGGTCATATTTTATTCCTCATTAATGTGTGGCTCTAAATGATACTTTTAGAGGTAAGGTATCTGTTAGATAGTCTACAAAATTCAGTGGAATAAAATGAAGGATTTTCTTATATCTGAAGCCCAGAAGCTATTGAGTTACATAATAAATTCTCTAAAGAATCACAAAGGAATAAACAGAGAACTTGATCTGAAAGCTTAAGTAAATTTGTGGGAAGAGCGTGAAAAAATAGAAAATGTAAAAACTTGCCAGGAAGATTTATTTTTTATACTATTTATATCTGTGGAAATTTCTCAGAATGTGATCTTTTTGATCTAAATTATTTTACTTAGCAGGTTTTTATGGTTGCTGCTGTATCAGTAATTCATTTTAATGTTGAATAATATATATGGATGCAAATAGTCATTTACTAGTTTATCAAAATATAGTTTATTTCCTATTTTCAGATATTTGAATAATACTGCTATATCAGGAGTCACATGAATGTATATCATATATACATATTTTTGGTAGATATCTAAGAGTAGAAAAGTTGTGTCATTTCATAACTGCATGTATAACATTTTAGGTAAGTGTTCTGTATTTTATGGCATAGGCCTAATAACAGGCTGTTGACCATCTAATAATAATCACAATCCATCCATGTTGTAAAGGACTTTGAATATATCTAATTTGGTTAAATGTGCTTTTTTTCCTGAGATTTAATGTATTATATTGTTAATCTAGTAAATATAATAAGTCTTTTAAAATATAATTTTGGAAAATATTTTATTTTAATCTGTAGCTTTTTTATTTACTTCTTATTGTTGCTTTTAGGAGGCATTTAAAATGTTTGATTTCTTTTTTAATAATTTATGTATACATATTTCACATCTTAGATTTTTGATTTCTAATTTTTTTTTTTTTTTTTTTTTTTTTTTTTTTTTTTTTTTTTTTTTTTTTTTTTTTTTTTT
>PVHY01021380.1:0-24003 GCA_004024945.1 Uropsilus gracilis
AATCTCCGCTTTTATTTTTGTTATTTCTTGTCTTCTGCTGGGTTTTGGGTTTTTTTGTTGCTCTTTTTCTAAGTCCTCAAGTTGGGAGATTAGAGTATTTCTTTGGGCTGTTTCAATTCTTGTTGTTTGGGCCTGTATTGCTATGAACTTTCCTCGTAGTACTGCTTTTGCTGCGTCCCACACATTTTGGAATGTTGTGATGTCATTGTTGTTTGCTTCCATGTAGGTTTTAATTTCTTCTTTGATTTCCTCTTTTACCCAGTGATATTCCAGAAGCCTGTTGTTCAGTCTCCATGTGGTGTTTACTCTCCTTATTTTCTTTTCATTGTTGATTTCTAATTTGATGCCTTTATGATCTGAGAAAAAGGTTGGTATTATTTTAATCTTTGTGTACTTGTTCGGGATTGTCTTGTGGCCTAGTATATGATCGATTTTAGAGAAAGAACTGTGTGCATTTGAAAAAAAAGTGTATTCTTTTCCTTGGGGGTGTAGTGTCCTGTATATATCTATTAAGTCCATTTGGTCTAGCTCTTCCTTTAAAGCTTTTGTTTCTTTGTGTAGTTGCTGCTTTATTGATCTGTCTTGTGTTGAGAGTGGTGTGTTAAAATCTCCTACCACGTATGTATTTTCATCAATATTTGGTTTCAGTTCTACTAGTTGTTGTTTTATGAATTTTGGTGCTCCCTCATTAGGTGTGTATATGTTGATTACTGTTATGTCTTTTTGGTGGGTTGATCCTTTAACCATTATGTAGTGGCCGTCTTTATCTTTTGTCACTTTTGTTAATTTGAAGTCTGCTCTGTCTGCTACAAGAATGGCAACTCCTGCTTTCTTGTGGGGGCCATTTGCTTGTAATGTAGTTTTCCAGCCTTATAATTGCAAGGTCTTGGAAGCAACCTAAATGACCCAAAACAGATGACTAGATGAAAAAAGCATGGTATATATACACAATGGAATATTACTCATCAATTAAAAATGACAGATTTGATGATTTTGTGATAACATGAATGTACTTAGAAGAAATCATATTAACAGAAAAAAGTCAAAAAGAAGACAGAAACCAAATGGTTTCACTAATATATGGGATATAGGGACAGTTTCTTACTCAGTAATAGATAAAAGATGTAGTGAAGTACCATATTTCTTAATTTTCCAATACCACCCAGAATTTAAATATTCTGTTATATTATCCCATAATGTGTCAAATGCTATTTTTTACATTTAAAACATGGTCCTACAAAGGAGTGAGTACTAAAATGTATTTTGTCATGATTGTTGACCTAAATGAACCTAAATTCTGTTCACCTTCTAGAAGGTAAATTGTTATTGTTGTCCAAATTTGAAATAAGGCTCTTTTAATCCTGACAATGTCTAACTTTCTTTCCAGGGATGAAAATCAAAACAGGAGGAGACATAATCAAATTCAAATGCCTTCTCCTTGCAGAGGTATTGTAGCTACTATGCAGTGATATTTAAGTGCAATAAATCCCTTGACCATTCACCCCTATGTGTCATTGTATCATGGTGACTCTTCCTGCCACATGCACCCCTGGAAAAGCAAAGATACACAAAAGATTAAGTGAGGAAAGGAGCAAGAAAACTAGATTAAGGGGCAAAGATGAATAACTGTTGTAATGACACAATGAACAATCACATTTCTATAATATATTTTTGTTTGAATTGCTTCCCAGCTAGACTTCTCCTTTGGGACACATTGTGTAATTTCTCTGGTTATATGATAGAACCAAGATGAAAGATAACTCATAAGCTCCTGTGGCTTAAAATATAATGGTTGAAAATTGCTGGGTTATTTTTAAAGGTTTTTTCCTTTCTGTTTGACAAGGAAAGGCAGCCCTATACAAACCAACCCATCCCTGCTCTTCTCCAAATAAAAGTCAAATTTCTTCTTCTCTGTTTATAAACATATTGCTTTTTTAAAAATTCTAATAAAAATATTTAATGAATTTTAATGGAATATATGACCTGAAGAGCACCCTCCACTCCTCCTCTACAGTGAAAACTAGAAGATTCTAAAATTTCTTAAAATAAGGCATAGTCAGATGCTGAGCAAGAAACCAACTTTAAAAATCATCTATAATTGAATATCCAAAATTCCAAAAACTGACACTATTAAAGTCAGATATTTCATGCAACAGTCGGTTGGATTCTGTGATCATTTGTTTTAACTCCCACTATTCTTAGAATAGATAAAATTCAAGCATTCATATATCCAGAACCAAGGATAACTAAAAATTCAGCCAAAATTGGAACCTATTTAAATACTGACTACAAATTAAAATTGAATTATTTTAAACCTTCTAGATAATTTAACACTGCTCAAATACACTAAATCATTTTGGTTTTGGGTTTTTGGGGGGCTTTTTGGCTGTTGTTTTGTTTGTTTTTAATGTATGTGTTAGAGATATGTAGTTTTTTTTGTTGTTGTTTTTTTTGGGGGGACACTAAAATCACAGATTCACTCTAAAAAAGATCATAGTTGCTAAACTTCTTAACTTGATTTATGAAGACACAAAAGAGAAGAGAGTTGAAATGATATGCCTGGAGAAACAGGGCTGGATAGTGGCAATGCTAGTTTTGAGAACAGGTTTCCTGGGCTCTCAGATGAGCACTCTCACCACTTGATCACTTGGATTCACACCACAGAAGTGTGTGCACCATGTGAATGGGAAGCATCAGGTCCACCCAGCCCTGAATCCAGGAGCTGCCATAACTTGGCACAGAACTACTGTCATTCTTCAGTCAAGGACCCATCCCTGACTTATTAAGTGGCTCCCTTGGAGAAGAACAACATGACTAATGTTTAAAAGGACCCCAGGCAAATACAATATGCATCCAGGCTTGAGGATCACTGAAAATCATCTGTCATTCTTACTCTCTTGAATGGCTGAGGCTATCAGGCTGGCAGTCACTGCCTCATCACCATTGATTCAGTCACAGGTTTTCTGACTGTCTCTAACACTTTGATACCTTAACATCTAGAACAAAGTTCTGAGAATCTAGACTCTTGGAAAAGGGACAGCAGAAAATGTGAAGCACATGATCTAAAATAGGAATTGTCATTGTGATGTCCAATAGCTACATGAGAACTAACAAGGAAAGAAAGCCACCAAAAGAAATATGAAAGTGGTATTACCTATAGATATTCATTAAAACAGCTTACAAAGTTTAAATAATATGGATCAGGTTGTTCTTGGATTCATTTCATTCATCACATGACCTTCATATAAAGCCATGGTCATCTGTCTATGAACTCACTAAATTAAAAGAAAGGCAGCATAACTTCAATATTCCTGAACATTATGGCAAATGAAATAGATGTAGAAGATTTCATATAAATTAAAGACTTAAATCAGTGAGAGTCCAGTTTAACCATATTAAAATTATAACTGCTAGAAAAGGTAAGTAATATATCAACTGATCCTCAATTCCAATCCATTCTTCAAGGGGCCAATCTAATTTACTGACTGGAATAAAATTATAAGTAAAAATGGCCTCTCTCCTCTTACAACTCCCATTCAACCATGTTAGAAAAACTGGTAAGTCTGTGAATTAAACTGAAATAAATGTTCCAGTCTTCTATGTTTCCAGGTAAAGCATTAGCATACTTCTGGTGAAGTCAGAAGCAGTATCACATTTCAATAACTCTCTTTGCAAAGACAGATTTATCTTGGACCAAATATCACTTTGAATCATACTTAATACCAAATTCTAACTATCTAAATCTGAAATACCTACTTAAGGTATTTGTGTAGAATTTGATTCATTTCCACATGGAGAATAATTAAATGCTCCAGAAAATGTCTGGTTTTCAAGCCTAAACAGGACTAAAAAGGAAAAAGTAAAGTTGGCCTGGTTTTATCTTAATCTTTTAGCTTAAGGCATATTTCGTTTTGTTTTTCTGTCTCTGTCACCAATTCTTCTCCACAACATTAAATCCCGCACATGGCAAACATGAGTTAATTAAGCATTATATTACAGAGTATTAATATAAATGTCTCAGATGCTCCTCCTTAAATCTCTACAGTGTAATTACTATTGCCCTGAAGGAGAAATTAATTTATATTGCTAACAGAAATATTTTGAAACAAATATATTTAAATGTTTAACCAACAATTCTAAAAGAACAGATTAAAGGAAACAATAGTTAAGTCAAAAATTAACATTCAGAGGGTCAGTAAGGAAAGGACATGAAAGGAACATAGGTCTCTTTTGTCATTTAAGTCATTCTGAAAGAGCTTTTCAAAAAACTATTCACTTTCACTCTGAGAACCAAATATGAATATTGTCAATTCTTTTCTACCTCCTTCCAAGCTAATCATGAATATCATCAAGAAACCATTTCTTCCAGCTCATCAAGCTCCCTCCCTTCAGTAAATAAAGACAACTTCACAAGCATCAACAAGCAGAGTCAATGTAAAACATTATCAGGGTTGAAATCACAGGGCTGCAAGTAACTTTCAAATAGTATATGGTACCACCTCCACCTCTTATACAATTATTTAAATAAGCAGTTGTCACCCTTGGCTGTAACTGAAATTATCTGAGAAGTTTTTAAAAATTCTGGTGTCCAACCCCAAACCCTGGAAATTCTAATTTAATTGGTCTGGAGCACAATCTGAGTATTAAGACTTATATGTTCTCCAGATGACTTCAATGGGCAGTCAAGTGTCAAAAACCACCAAGAAAATAACTGTAGGCAATCAGAGCTAATATTTAGCCTGTTGCAGTGTGAGAGACCCCAGGAGAACCCAGGGGATTTCTTATTAAGCAGAAATTTGGATAAGTTCCAAACTGGATGAATTTAAGAAAATGTTAGGGTAGTTCTAGATTGAAAGACATCAAGATGATGGAGGAAATTGAGTGACTAGGTATCTCATTATCTTAATCTCAAAAAGAGGCAGAAAGATTAGAGCACAGTTAATACTGATACAGATTCAAGAATACTTATAATGGAAGGCTGTTGGTAATTAAGGACAAAGCTTTTATCATTTTTGTGGTTAGGTGTGATCTCCTCATTGCCCAGTTCTACATTTGGCATGTTTATGTTCTTTGGAAAACACTGTCATCTGTTTTTCTCAGCAGGGCCAGTTTTTCCTTTCTTTATTTAATAGTATTTATTTCAATGTTCTCACAAAGTTGAGAAACACTGGTTTAAACAAACTCAAAAATATGAGTACTATCTGATTTTGACATGCATCTGTCTTCTTAGTTTCAGGATTAAGAATAGCTAATCTGACCTATTGGACATTGATTCATGTCTCCCCAGTTTTTCCAAATGAAGCCTTCCCAAAGCTGATCCTCCCAGATGAATTTTTCCATTATCCTGAGACAATATTCAGTTCTGACCACAAGTTTAATTTACAATTGAACACTTACTATATTTTAAAAAATAAAATCTTGTATTAAAATAGTCCCTTTTAAGAAGACTGAACAGCAATATTCAATAAAGTGAAAATAGTCTATCAAGTATGTATACCATATACAGCAAGTATATACACCAATATACCATAGACAAAAATAGATAAAAATATGAAATATGAATATAAATAAGTTTGAACCTATACAATACATAGAAGGAAACAGGGGAAGCACTGTATGATATAAACTTCAGAAATATAGTTGAGCATTCATTCCCAGAAAAGAAAAACTAAAAAAAAAAAAAAAACCAACTTGGACTACATCAAACTGAGAGGCAAAACAAAGTCCACCCCATTGAATGCAAGAAAATATTCATATTCCATATATTTGACAAAGGACCAATATTGAAGATTTACAAAACAACCCAATTAAAAAATGAGCAGATGAGCTAAGTAGGCATTCCTCCAAAGAAGATATACAGATGACCAATAGCACATGGAGAAATGTTCATCATCATTTATCACCTGAGAAATACAAATCAAAACTACAATGTGATACCTTCTCACACCTGTGAGAATGGCCCATATCAAAGGAACCAAAAACAACAAGTGCTGGAGAGGTTGTGAAGAAAAAGGAATTCTCCTGCACTATTGGTGGGAATACAGATTGGTCAAGTTCCTATGGAAAGTAGCGTGTAGACTCCTCAAAGACTAAAAATGGATCTACCATATGAAATTCCATTCCCAAGTACTTACCCAAAAAATACGAAAGCCTTCATTTGAAAGCAAACTTGCAAAGCTACGTTTATTGCAACACTTTCTACAACGGGCGAGATGCTAAATGCCCAAAAACATGAGTAGAAGAAGAAAAGACCAACTTATGCCATTTGCAGTGTTGGTGAAGCTGTAAGAGATTATGTTAAATGAAATAGGGCAGAAGGAAAAAGATAAAGAGTAGATGGTGTCACTTATATGTGGAATATACAAAAAACAAACAAATGGTCAAAGACAAACTTTAAAACACCTTTGAAAACTGACCATGTGTCTGGCATCCAAGAGCAGAAGAGAAGAGGGAGGAAGAAGGGTAAGAATGGGGAGGTAGTGAAGGAGAGCACAAAGGTCTGGACACTTTGGTGGTGAAAAAGCTGTAATGGTCACATCTGAAGGGAGAAATTATACATAGTCAAAATATTAACAAAGATCTAAAATGATGGTACTTCTTTAATTAAAAAACCCTTTGATAATATCACCATCAAAAAATGACTTTCCTTATATTACAAACTTTGTTCTATGTATTCTGTTGTCAGTGGATGCCACTGCTAATTTTTTACAGTTATTAGTTAAGAGCTACCTAAGTTATGACACCATGTGTGAAAAGTAGAGGTTCTTTACAGAAATTTTTTATCCTCTTTTGATTATTCACCTCTCTGTTCTATTTAAAAAAAAACAGAATATTGGTAAACATTTATGCTTTAAGCCAAGAACTAATAAGTGTATTCAATAAAAATTGGAGCCATTTTATCAATTTATTTGGTAACTGGAAATACTTGCTCTCTTATAGTCTCATATAATTATAGACTATATTTGATGTCTCCTTGAATATAGGACTCTTACAGTGTTTTGCATGCATCATACAGGAAATCAATTTTTATTTAATTATAAGAGATGGAAAATATATTCTCCTTCATATATATATTTTATATATATATATATATATATATATATATATATATATATATAGTATACTGAGAGAGCCACTTATTCACAGGGGTCTCCACTCAGACAGACTACTCTCAACAATGTTACCTATTTCTTTAAGCTACATAGAGATAGAATAAATACTTTCTAACCTAGACTGAGCTATTTTTACTGTTAAATCTTAAGGGAGCCCAAAATGGCATCATTGGTTCCCTGGTTCTGAGTGAACTTTCCTTAAACCAAAAGCTAAGGCAAAAAGATATTTAAGACCTTTATAACCAAAAGAAGCCACAACAGAGGTTGGGTCCTACAAACCTCCACTGGGATAGAGTTTTAGTTTAAAATATATATAAAGGATTAAAGAAGTTGGATTCATCCAAGTTCCCATTTCTCAATTCAAGTCCCCAGTTCTCAACTGCAGCCCTCATAATACTCAAAACAAGTATAGTCTCTATTGTCTCCTTGTGTCTGCCAAAATTGGTTGCTCAATAAAACTGTATTGGGCGAATGAGCAAATGAAAAAAAAAAAAAAAAAAAAGATTAAAGGAGACAAAAAAGGATTGAACTGAAGAAAATTGTATGCCTTAGACCCAAAAAAGCATTAGCCAAGCTGGCAGGAATCGCTGAGTAAACAAATCCATCAGAATCATTCCATGGACTGAATGGCTTGGCCTTTAAACACACTCCAAGTTCAGTCACTAGGATTGGCTTGACTGAGCAAAGCACCTACTTTTTTTGCAGCTGGCCCAGGCAACTTGAGGCACTCTGCCCACCCCACTTGATGCTGAACAGTAACTCCTTCCTCTAAGAGGCTCTAGTTTTTCATCAACATGTTTACCACAGATCAAGTTGAGGAGCATGGCTAAGGAATTAACCAATTATGGGTTTGCCTCATATGACACCCAGCACTGCAGCACCCAGACACAGACAATGCTGAGTAACCACAGACCTCATTTACTGAAAGCATATGGCCTTGGGATGCAAATTTCAAATATGGCAATTGATTCTTAATAAAAAGACTGGGCTATGAATGTCCCTATTTGTTGGCTATTTGTTGCCAGATTTCATGAAAAGGACCGTAAAAACGGAGATGTGGAGATGGGCCAGGAGAGATATGCTAATGGTGATCCTCCACATGGAAGAAAATAGCAGTGTGGATTATTTTTTTAATATTATTTGTTTATATACAAATTTCATATCTTTGTAATCCCAGGGATTTACCCTTCAACCTGCCCCACTATTCCCCCCCTTTTCCCCCCTTCCCCAAGTTGTGTGCTTCAGTTTGGTGCTTAGCTTGTTTTGACATTTCCTCATGGCTTTTGTTTATTTTTTTTCCTATATGCCATATATTAGTGAAACCATTTGGTTTCTAGCTTCTTTTTTTTGACTTGTGTCTGCTAATATGATTTCTTCTTCTAAGTACATCCATGTTATCATAAAGTCATCAAATCTGTCATTT
This sequence comes from Uropsilus gracilis, assembly GCA_004024945.1. Lineage (NCBI taxonomy): Eukaryota > Metazoa > Chordata > Mammalia > Eulipotyphla > Talpidae > Uropsilus > Uropsilus gracilis. The sequence continues at coordinate 8,536 of PVHY01021380.1, forward strand.
TTAATTGATGAGTAATATTCCATTGTGTATATATACCATGCTTTTTTTCATCCAGTCATCTGTTTTGGGGCATTTAGGTTGCTTCCAAGTCCTTGAAATTATAAATAGTGCTGCAGTAAACATCCAAGCACATCTTTGTACCCACATTGAGGTCTCTTTTGGGTAGATTCCCAAGAGAGCAATTGCTAGGTCAAAAGGTAGCTCCATTTTCATTAATTTGAGAGTCCTCCACACAGCTTTCCATAGTGGTTGGACCAGTTTACATTCCCACCAGCACTATAGGAGTGTTCCTCTCTCTCTACATCTTCACTAGTACTCACTGTTCCCCATTCTTTGGATGTGGGCCATTCTTATTGGTGTAAGGTGGTGGTATCTCAAGTGGCTTTGATTTGCATTTCCCTTATAGCTAGTGACGTTGAGCACTTCTTCATATGCCTGTTGGTTGTTTAGTTGTGTGAGTTCCTTGTGGATCTTCATTATTATACCCTTATCACTCTTGTGGAGGGCAAAATTTTTTTCCCATTCAGTTTTGCCTCTTTTTGTTTTTTCTGTTGTCTCTTTTGCTGTACAGAAGCTTTATAGTTTGCTGTAGCTCCAGCTGTTTATGTTTTCCTTCATTTTTTTGCCATCTGTAGAAGTATCCAGAAAGGGATTTCTGAATTGTAATTCATGGAGTGTTTTGCCCAAGTTTTCCTCTATGTTTGCTAAGGTTTTGGGTCTGACATCTAAGTCTTCTATCTATTTTGAATTGATTTTTGTACATGGTTTGAGGGAGTTGTCTTGGTCCATTTTTTTTGCATGTCTTAGTCCAATTTTCCCAGCACCATTTAATGAAGTGGATATCTTTGTTCCAATGTAAGTTTTTCACTCCTTTGTCAAAGATTAGTTGACTATATATGTGTGGTTTTATTTCTGAGCACTCAGTACTGTTCATTGGTCGGATTGTCTGTTTTTGTACCAGTACCAAGCTATTTTAATTTTTATGGCTTTGTAGTATAGTTTGAAGCTTGGAATTGTAATACCTCCATTCTCTTTTTTCTGGTCAGGAGACTTTTTGATTTTGAGGTCTTTTGTTATTCCATATGAATTTCAGTAATCTTTGTTCTATCTCTTCAAAAAATGTCATTGGGATTTTTATCAGAATTGCATTGACTCTGTAGATTGCTTTTGGAAGGATGGCCATTTTGATGATATTAATTCTTCCAATCCATGAGCAACTAGTGTGGATTAAATTGTCCTTTCTACCCTTCATTAACTGAAATACAGAACTTGACAGTTACTTAAAAGCAGTACAGTGTAACTTATTAACATTTGTAGGTCTCCAGATTATAACAATAACTCCTAATTCTCAAGTATTTGGTAATAATTTTCTACAACAAATATTATTCCCTCTGAAAGTATAATTTCTGGGGAGCTTGGTTGGTTGGTTGGTTGCTTGGTTGGCTGGCTGGTTGGTTGGTTGATTGGTTAGTTGGTTAGGGAACTGGAGTTTAAATTTTCATTTGTGTTGTAGTTGCCTGTAAAAGAATAGATTTATTTATCAAGTCCTAAATAATATTAGCAACTTGTTAGATTCCCTGTAGTCTTTTCTGTCTTAATGCAAAAGCCATGGAGGAGATTTTAATCACACAAGTGACAAAGTGATATATGCTGCAAGTGACAATTCAGTAACCAGACTTTTCATCTTCATTCCCCTTTCAGTCATGTACCTCTTGAGTCTACCTAAAAATACATTGCTGCAAAAGCAAAGTTGCCTTCATAGCAATTATTCAGGATAGGGAGGATAGAGGAGACTCAGAGAGCATAGCAAGCGCATACAACCATGGGGATACCCACTTTCACAAGTGTTCAGAGTAACTGAGAATGACCAAAAAGTACAAATCACAGTTTTTAAAGGAGCATTAAATTGCCAAAGGCTTTTCAACCTTTTTTTTTTTACCAGTCAGACACTTTCTTTTAAGCCATTGGCTAGTCCCTCTACTATGAAAGTATGGTAATGAAATGTTGCTAAGGAATTTCATTCTTAAAATAATGGTCAATTGTTTAAGCAGGTAAGATTTAATTTCATTGAATTTTATTCACAAAAGGATAATATAAAACAAGCTGTTAATTTCTGTATATGCAATGAAGACAACTGTCTTTGAGAACTCATTCTAGACTAATGTTCTAAAGTCTGCCAAAAGAACATTTCTTAACTGTTCAGCCTGGTAGTGCACACCTGTAATCCCAGACACATGGGAGGCTGAGGCTAGGAATCACTTAGTCTGCGGGTTCAAGACTACCCCAGGCAACATAGCAAGACCTAGTCTCAAAAAAGAAGAATTCATATATATATGAATTATAAGAATTATAATATATATATTATATATAAGAATTCATATATATATATTTCTTAAAACCAGTCATCTGAAATAAATAAAACCTAGTCAAATTTTTCAAATCTAAATTTGATTTGCCTGAATCTTCCTGAACCTATATCTTAAATAATGTTTATAAAAGATAGCTCTAAGTCTACTATGACTTAGACATACTTGACTTAGACAAGTGCTCCAAACTCACTGAAAATGCAAATAGATAGTGCTTCTAGTGAATGAAAATGTCCAATAAATGTGGCCCACAAGTCTGCATAATCCATAAGTGGCACACATAATTCTAATACACAGAGGGTTTGAGAAACATTATTAGAAATGAAGGTTGAAAAAAGGTCAGAAACCAAGCCCAGAATTCAATGTCAAAGGGAAAATCATACAAATTCACTTACATTTTCACTTATTCTTATATGGAAAGTATATATTTTTCACAAGAGAAGACTAAAATTCATTTATTTATTCAATAAATATTTTATTATGTTCATGTACCATCCAGATCTGTGCTAAAAAAAGTGGATTAAAAGTAAAATGAATAAAAGAATGTCTAGAATCACCACACATTATACTTTCACAGTGAATTCAGGTCTTAGAGCATGTGTTTCACTAGGATTTAAAACAATGATTCAGAAAAAATACAAACCTTTGCTGAAGTAGTACTATGGTAAGGATAGAAAAATATGTAAGTGCATATAGGACATGATTAAGTGAATCTAGTTTTCTCTGGGAGAAAATGGGTGTGGAGGATGGACAGACACACAAGTGACTATTTTAGAATAAAAAGATACCTCGAAATAAGAGATCAGAGCTTAGTGTTGATTCCCATTCCAGCCTGACTCAATTCTTTATATACCAGAATCAAAACGTTTATGAACTTTTGATCTGTCCTTTCTTTCTCAGGAAACATAGATCTGAAAACTATTATCAAGCAGGGTCATGAGGAGAGGATAAAAGGATACACAGAAATCACTGCTAATTCTCCATATGAACTCTGTTTAAAGAAACTCCAAACATTAAACCCATTCCACACAGGCTACCTGCATTGCTCTAAGTGCTTGTATCTCCCCAAGCTAATTCTTGAAATTGTAATGCCCAGTATAATGATATTAACAAATAAAATCAACAGTAAGTGAATAGATCAGGAGGGGAGAGCCATCATGAATAAAATGAATGTCCTAATAAAAAAAAACCTGGAGAGTTCTTGCCTCTCCACCATGTGAAGACACAGCAAGAATGCTATGAGGCAGGAAGAGAGACTGCTGTACCCTTCATCTTAGACAGTCCAGCCTCCAGAAATGGGGGAAATACATTTCTGTTATTGCTAAGCTACCCAGCCTGAAGTATTTTGTGATATCAGCTCCAAAGGACCAAGATACTATCTTGACCCACTAGAAAACTCCATGTTTGCTAGGATAAATTAAACCTGCTCAAAATTGAGCGCCTGAAATGTTTGTTATAAAATTCTACACAAACATTATTTATTGTATGAGAAGTAAATTATACATAACTCCACTTGACCCTCATACCTATTTTTAATTTTAAAAATTTACAAAGTATTTGGATTTATAATTTTCTCTCTATGAATAAATAAAAGCTAAATAGATTATTTTTATCAACCTCTTACTAAAGTCAAAACAAAGAAAAGCATATATTGAAACAACCTGGGAAAAATAATTATCTAAATTAAATGATAGAACTATGGTTGTGTTTCCTACATTCCCTAAGGACTTGATAATTAGAATGTATTCCTTTTTAATAAGTAATGAAAAAATGAAATGTTCAAAATTAATTTCTTAATGGGGAATTTTCAATGACAAAATAGAATTTTTTAAGTAAAAATAAATTTTGAACTTAAGAGTCTTCAACAGGCTTTGTTTCTTTTGAATTTATTTCCTTTCTTTTAAAAAAGAAATGATGCTTTACCCCAGCAGGCCAAGTCTCCTCTTTATTCTTTCAAATATTTATAAGCTTAAACATTTTAGCTATAACAAAAAGTTTTGGCTATCCTTTTTCTCTTCCTTTTTATTACAACCCCATAAATTCTAACTACAACTGTCCACTCTACCTCCCATTATTCTCAATAATCTTGACTAAGTGACTTTGAAAGCATATTGCTTTAGCACATTAACGTTTGCAGGGGCACCTTTTTTCCACACCTGATGCTCCTACCCTGCAATTTTATATCCACTCTGACTAACAGTTTTCTAGGCAATAAATTATACATGACATCTGTCTTGTCCCAGTTTTTAAAATCCCTGTAGCCTCTTGAAAGTCTTTTTAATGTTTTCATCCTATAATCCAAGCCTACTCTGGTTGGTATTTCCTTTATGTAATAATTTTCTCATTATCTTTTTATAAAAATCTATGCCATTATGTTCTACTCCACTCTCTTCTTCAGCATTGGGCATTTTAAAATCCTTTTTCTGTTTCTTAAATTCTGCTTCATGGTTTACTGCGCCAGCCTTGGGTTACTGAAATATGAATCCTTCCCATTCTCCACCAAAACTGTGACTCTTCTACCTACTTAAAATTCATGCACATCCATCTGACACTATGACATAATCCATCATGCCTCACACCTAGTTCCTCCTTTGAATAAAGGGCCACTCCTACCTCATCTCTCAAGACCTTGCCTATTCTCCAAGTCAGTCGCATTTCTTGCCTAATTAATCAGGTTCTTCGTCTACATTTCAAAGTTCAAATGGAGGTGAATGGGATCTTCTCCACGTACATTTAGCTTTATGTATTATCTAAAAACAGAATCTAATTTTGAAAACACGTGAATTTAGAAGCAGATATGGGAACCAAACTATTTTCTACTAAGTGAAATACCAAAGTGTTTTAATTAAATAAAAGACAAAGCCACACTTCTCACTAAATACATTTCTTTTTAGAAAATATAATCCTCTAATATTATCTCATATTTTAATACAATCATTAAAAGTTTTCTACATATCAATATATAGTTATAGTTAGTAAAGTTATAAGTGTCTTTTTCAAATTTTCTCACTCTTATTTCCAACACAGTAAACATTAAAACCACATAAATATAAGCTCTTTGGGATCCTCATTAATTTAGATTTTGTTTTCTTACCTCATTGTCAGTTTTTGGACAGTATTTGATTTCTATCCTCAGGTGTAGTCCCCACAGTGCTACCACAATAGCCCCATGACCCATCTCAATAATTTTTAAGACTACAAAGGCATCCTGAGACCTAAATTCTCAACTACTGCCCTAAATCACCCAGATAGCCAGGAATGCCAGTATCTTAGTATCTCTCCAAACCCTTTCAGTCTCACTTTTCTTGGAGTCTTTTAAGCCCAGGACCTGCTCAGCATTTATCCACACATCACTCAGAAATGCAGGGGGAACTGAGCACCCATTGTGATGTCTTTCAAACAACAGAGGATGAGAATTAACAGATAAGGCTCTGAGACAGGTGATAGAGCTTTTCTGATGGTCCCCTGGGATAGAGCAACAGCCACCAATACAGTGGTCACATATAAAATGCTCCTGATGCTCTGCTGACCCTGCATCTCTTCCTCTATTACTTAAAATGTGGCTCCACAAAAACGCGCTCAAATTTAGTTTTTGTCTGTAGCTTACCAGGGATCTGGGAACAAAAGGCAATGTGCTCTTTGCACCTAATTGAAACCAGTGGGAAACATAAGGCTCAAAACATACAAAATTCTATTATATTCCTTATAAAGAAGAATGTCCATAACTAGGGCTTCTATTGTTTTCTCTTCTCCTACTTTTCAGTTTGCCTGTTGGAGCTGCTGCAAATGTGATCACTCTACTTATAATGGATTCCTCTATTCCCTCTCAAGTCTCATTTGATTTTTACAATTAAACCTCAAACTATGCTGGTATGGTATATAAGCCATTTATCATAATTTTGTAAGAAGAGAAACCAAAAAAAAACAAAAAGACTGATTAATTGTTGGGGCTATATTTATATCTTTAAGAAAAAAAAATGTGGTCAATGAGGTCTGGTTAATATGAATTCAAATGCCTGAGGTATCGAATCTAGGCACTGAAAACATGATATATTTCACACACAATAGTATTGTGTATATTAAATATATTGTTTTAGTTGGAAAAGGTTGCAACATTTTCAATGATGTTTAAAAATGTAATTACAGATTAATGAAACAAACTCAAACACACTGTTTGATTTTCTGTTATTTTCATACTGCTTTACTTTCCAAGAAGAAGAACAGACTTGTCCAACTAAAACAGTCAAATAGATAGTGCTATGACTCTTAGGGTTAAAACTTTAATTAACTGTAGTAAAATGGAATATGTGATGAAAAAATCATTACTTGCCAGAAAAAGGTGATGAGTTCTCCCTTAAGCGAATGTATTATTTTGGACATAATAGGTACCCCCTACATATATGATAAACTAAATAATGAAAAAATGGCCGAGCTATATCTAAGCTTGGCATTTTCACAATCTACAAGGTTTTTAAAATGAGTCCACTATAATATAACCATATGCAAGTTTCAATCATGCAGACATACAGAATTCCCTAGATCAAAGGAAATAGTTTTAATTTTAAGATAGTGTAAAATTCAAAGCACACACCCACACAAACATACCTTCAGTCAACAATCAACATGACATGTAGATTGGACTCATTTCACATAATAACAGCATAAACATAAAAAGTAAATGCCACAGTCAATCCCCATCAGCAATGTGCATTCATCATAAGTAAACATATCAAAAGACTGAAGATTTAAGAAATGCCACCTGCAAAATTTATCTAACCCTGGTCTTTTAAACTTCTCCGGCAAATTCTGAGTAAACAATTGATACCGGTCTCTGCTATACAGACTGAGGTGTGGACTGAGTTTTACTGGCCCAGGGAAATGCAATGTGGCTGCGAAGAGCCCACACCCCAGCAGCCTGGTGGAGCTCAAGGGAGGGTGCCAGTCAACACCAGACTACTTTGTGTTGCCAAGGTAATGTACCTGGGAGATAGGATGGGGCCACAAATTTTATAACTGAATGGGCCTCTGCTATACAGACTGAGGCACAGACTGAGTTTTACTGGCCAGGCAAATACAACTTGGGTGCAAAAAACCCACACCCCTGCAGTCCAGAAGCACCCTGAACAGCACCGGCACAGACTAGAGAACCAAGGACACTCACTACCCTAGAGCATCAAGACACCCCAGTAAAAAAGGTTTATACAACAAGCAACAGATGCTAGGAGGCACTAAAAAATATTTAAGACCCATCATCTAAAAGAGAAGAAACAATGATAAAAGAAGACAGATAATACAATAGAAACCACATCTACTCACCAAATCCACTTTCTGAAAAGGAACTTATCCCCCAAAATAGCCAACAGAAACAAGATATAATCACCACAGCAGTAAAGCACAAAGGCAGAATTAACCACAACTAGATAAGCTTCAACATTCCATCTAATACCAGAGCAGTAGTTACTCAATATATAGAGCAAGTGTGAAAGGAAAACATAGAAAGGAGGAAGAATACAAATACGCAAGCCAGCCCTAAGAATAATAACACACCACCAAAGGATAAACAATCTGCAGAAACCAACATGGATGACATGGAAGAAATGCTTTATATATCAGACAAAGAATTCATAATCAATGGGACAAAAAGCACTCAAAGAGGCCAAGGAAGAGTGGGGGGGAGGGAAAGCAAGAGGTTAGAAGCTTTCGATGAAATAAAAGAAGTATCAGAAAAATATAGAAAAGAATGCAGCAAAATAAGTAGCTTCAGGTGACCGGGCATGGTGGCACATGCCTTAAGCAGCAGCCTAGGAAGCCACGGCCAGTGCCAGGGGTCATGGTTTGAGTCCGTCCGGGGGCAAATAGTGAGACTTACTTCCAAAAAATATATAGCTGGGTATGGTGGCACACATCTGTTATCCCAGCTACCTGGGCAGCTAAGGCTGGGGATTGCTTGAGTCTGTGGTACTCCAAGCAATGTGAGCCTGTTTACACAGGCAAAAATAGTAAGACCTAGTCAAAAAAAAAAAAAGAAGCTGCAGGAGATACAGTATATAAGAGGAGCAATACAAGAGCTCAAAAATGCAGGGGAAAGCCAGGAAAGCAAATTAAAAGAAATAGAAGAATGAATCAGCATGCTAGAGGATACAGAAGTAGAGAGGATGAAGGAAGAGAGAGACAAAAACAAAGAAGGACATAAGAAAAAAATTAGAGACCTGTTGGATACCCTAAAGAAAGCAAATATAAGAGTAATTGGAATTCCAGAAGGAGAAGAAAAAGACATATGACCTGAAAGTCTCCTCAATGAAATAATGGAGAATTTCCCAAACCTGAAGAAAAAAATGAAAATAGACATACAGGAAGCAAAAAAGGACACCAAGCTACTTCCAAGAGTCAAAGATAAAGAAAAAAGAGAGAGAAAGCAGATAACCTACAAAGGAAAACCCATTAGACTGACCTCAGATTTCTCAGAAGAGACACTTCAAGCAAGGAGAGAATGGGGCTACATCTTCAAAACAATCCAAAACAAAGAGTGCCAACCAAGAATACTCTAACCAGCAAAACTGCCCTTCCTTTATGAAGGAAAAATTAGAACATTGTCAGACAAAAAAGCTTCCAGAAATTTGCTACCACCAAACTGCCACTCCAAGAACTTTTGCAAGAAGCCCTAAGACTGAAACCCACAGAAGAATAAAAAGAAAAAATAATTTAAAAAAGAAAAGAAAAGAAAGAATAAACTAAAACAGAACCCCAAATGACCACCAGGAACCCATTTTAGATCCTCAAACATTAATAATTACTCTCAATGTCAATGGGCTAAACGCAGCAATCAAAAGACACAGAGTTGCACACTGGATTAAAAGAGAACCCAACATTCTGCTGCCTCCAGGAAACACATCTGACCCCAAAAGACAAGCATAGATTGAAGGTAAAAGGATGGAAAACAATTCTACAAGCAAATGGCCCCCAAAAAAAGGCAGGGGTATTCATTCTTATAGCAGACAAAGCAGATTTAAAAATAAAAAACTAACAAAAGATAAAAAAGGTCACTAACTAATGGTTCAAGGGTCAACCAACCAAAAAGACATAACAATTATCAACATATACTCACCAAATGAGGGTGCACCAAGATTCATTAGACAGTTACTAAGAGAACTGAAAACAAATATAGATGAAAACACATATGTAGTAGGAGACTTCAACACCCCACTATCAACAAAGGACAGATCAAAAACTACGCAAGGACATAAAGCCTTAAAAGAAGACCTAGACAAAAAGGACCTAATAGATATCTACAGGACGCTACATCCACAAGGAAAAGAATACACCTTCTCTCAAATACACATGGATTATTCCCTAAAATTGACCAGATACTAAGCCACAAGGCAGACATGAATAAATACACACAGATTAAAATAATACCAACTTTTTTTTTCAGACCATAAGGGTATCAAACTAGAAATCAACAATGAAAAAAAAACAAGAAGAACATCCAAGACTTGGAGACTGAACAACATGTTACTAAATGAAGAATGGATAATTAAAGAAAATAAAACTTACTTTAAAACAAACAACAAAGAAGACACAACATTCCAAATGTCTAGGATGCAGCAAAAGCACATCTATGAGGAAGTTCCATAACAATACAGGCCCATATCAAAAACCAAGAAAATAAAAAATAAATAAATAAAAAAAACCTAATCTATCAATTTAAAAAATTAGAAAAAGAGCAACCAAAAAGCCAAAACCCAGCAGAGAAAAGAAATAACAAAAATAAAAGAAGAAATAAGTAACCTAGAAACTAAAAAGACTATCCAGAAGATCAACAAAACCAAAAGCTGGTTTTTTGAAAAAATAAATAAAATTGATAAGCTCCTCACAAAGCTCACAAAGGAAAGAAGAGACAAAATTCAAATAAACACAATCACAAATGAAAGAGGAGAAATTACAACAGATACAAAAGAAATGCAAAAGATAATAAGAGATTTATATGAACAACTATATGGAAATAAATACAACAACCTGGATGAGATGGACAAATTTTTAGAAAGATACAACTCCCCAAAATTAAACAAGGAAGATATAGAGAACTTCAATAAAACCAACCACAAGCAGTGAAATTGAAGCAGTCATCAAAACTCTACCTAAAAACAAGAGCCCGGGACCTGATGGCTTAACAAATGAATTCTACCAGACATTCAAAGATGAAATAATGCCTGCATTATTAAAGCTTTTCCAAAATATTGACAAAGAAGGAAAACTACCAAACACATTCTATGAGGCAAACATCACACTCATACCAAAACCAAATAAGGACAGCACCAAGAAAGAAAACTATAGACCAATTTCCCTAATGAACAAAGATGCAAAATTTTTAAACAATATCCTGGTAAATCGAATCCAACAATGCATAGAAAGCATTATTCACCATGACCAAGTGGGATTTATCCCAGAGGCACCAGGATAGTTCAACATCCAGAAATCAATTAACATAATATATCACATCAACAAAGAGAAAAACAAAAACCACATGATCATATAAACAGACACAGAGAAAGCATTCAAAAAAGTCCAGCATCCGTTCATGATAAAAAGCTCTTGAAAAATTGGGGATTAAAGGAACTTACCTCAAGATAATAAAAGCCATCTATGACAAACATCATCCTAAATGGGAAAAAACTAAAATCATTCCAGTTAAGATCTGGAACCAGGCAAGGATGCCCACTCTCCCCACTACTCTTTTACATTGTATGAGAAGTTCTGGCTAGGGCAATAAGGCAAGGGAAAGACATAAAAGGGATACAAATAAGAAAAGAAGAACTGAAGCTATCATTATATGCTGATGACATGATTCTTTATATTCTCTCTATAGATAACCCCAAAAAAATCCATAGAAAAAACTTGAAATAATAAACCAGTTCAGTAAGGTAGACAGATACAAAATCAACACACAGAATTCAGTAGCTTTCCTATACACAAAAAGTCAAATAGAAGAAGAAATCAGAAAAACCATCCCATTTACCAATCCCCCCAAAAAAAATTAAATACCTGGGAATAAACCTAACAAAACATGTGAAAGAACTATACAAAGAAAACTTTAAAATGCTAAAAGAGATAGAAGGCAAAAGAAAATGGAAAGATATTCCCTGCTCATGAATTGGAAGAATTAAAATCATCACAATGGCCATCCTACCAAAAGCAATCTACAGAGTCAATGCAATCCCAATAAAAATCCCAATGACATTTTTTAAAGAGATAGAATAAAAATTACTGAAATTCATATGGAATAACAAAACACCTCAAATATCTAAAAGCCTCCTGACCATAAAAAAAAAAAAAGAGAGAACGGAGGTATGACAATTCCAAACTTCAAACTATACTACAAAGACATAATAATTAAAACAGCTTGGTACTGGTACAAAAACAATCAGACCAATGGAACAGAACTGAGTGCCCAGAAATAAAACCACACATATAAACTCAACTAATCTTTGACAAAGAAGTGAGAAACTTACATTGGAACAAAGATAGCCTCTTTAAGAAATGGTGCTGGGAAAATTGGACTAAGACATGCAAAAAATGGACCAAAACAACTCCCTCAAACTATGTACAAAAGTCAACTCAAAATGGATAAAAGACTTAGATGTCAGACCCAAAACCATAACATACATAGAGGAAAACTTGGGCAAAATACTCCATGAATTGCAATTTAGAAATTCCTTTCTGGACACATCTACAGATGGCAAAAAATGAAGGAAAACATAAACAGCTGGGACTACATCAAACTAAAAATCTTCTGTACAGGAAAAGAGACAACAGAAAAAAAAAAGAAGTCCAACTGAATGGGAAAAAATTTTAAAAATTTCCCTCCACAAGAGTGATAAGGGTTAAATAATAAAGATCCATAAGGAACTCACACAACTAAACAAAAGCAAAATAATCCCAATCAAAAAATGGGGAAAAGTACTAAAAAGACACTTCTCCAAAAGAGGAAATACAAATGACCAACAGGCACATGAAAAATTGGTCAACGTCACTAGCTATAGGGGAAATGCAAATCAAAGCCACAATGAGACACCACCTTACACCAGTAAGAATGGCCCACATCCAAAGAACAGGTAACAAGTGCTGGTGTGGATGTGGAGAGAAAGGAACACTCTTACACTGCTGGTGGGAATATAAATTGATCCAACCACTATGGAAAGCTGCATGGAGGACCCTCAAACTAATGAAAATGAAACTATCATTTGACCCAGCAGTCACCCTTCTGGGAATCTACCCAAAAGAGACCTCAATGTGGGTGCAAAGGGATACCTGTGCTTGGATGTTTACTGCAGCACTATTTATAATTGCAAGGACTTGGAAGCAACCTAAATGACCCAAAATAGATGACTAGATGAAAACAGCATGGTGTATATATACACTATGGAATATTACTCATCAATTAAAAATAACAAATTTGATGATTTTATGATAACATGAATGTACTTAGAAGAAATCATATTAGCAGAAACAAGCCAAAAAGCAAAAGGCAGAAACCAAATGGTTTCACTAATATATGGGATATAGGGGAAAAATTAACAAAAGTCATGAGGAAAGGTCAAAACAAGCTAAGCACCAAACTGAAGCACACAACTTGGAGCAGGGGAGAAAAAAGGGGAATAGTCAAGGAGGTGGGGTGAGTCCCTGGGATTGCAAAGATGTGAAATTTATATATAAATAAATTTGAGAAAAAGAAATTGACACCAGTGTATATATGCAAACAATGAAAGCATACATTCCAATTGTGAGAATAATTAGTCATCTGTTAAGAAAAACTGGCACTTCTTAGTATGAGTACACTTTCATGGACAGTTGATAAATCTCTGCCAGCTCTCATGAATGCTTTCTATACAGAGCCTTGAAGGACCTGAAAGTATAAAGGCAACTAAAAGATAAAATGCTGAATGGTCTCACTTATATTGACTGCCGGTTGAACTAGGATATTAATCTTCCAACTTGAAATTACTAAAGGAAAATGATTTTGCATATGAAATAAGCTATTTATAAGGTACTGTATAAATTAAAGGCTTGTTAGGAAAACATCAGGAGTCATTCAGAATTATTGCAAATATGTGCTGTTCAATATTGTTACCAGTAACTTATTGAGTATTGAAATAAGGTTAGTGCAACTGAAGAACTGAAAAGTCCAGTTCATTTAATTTTAATTAATCAAAAGTTGCACTTAGCCAGGGGTGGTGATACACATCTGTAATCCCAAGCACCTGGGAGGCTGAGGCTAGGTTTCAAAAAACCCTGGGCAACATAGTGAGAACTAGTCTCCAAAAAACGTTGCATTTAATTCTAATTCATTTTCCATTCTAATTGCTGCAATTAATTTAAATTTTAAAGCTGATTCTTGATATATTTCTTTTTTTTTTTTTTGATACTAGGTCTTGCTATTTTTGCCCGTGGAACTGCAGGCTCACGTTGCCAGGGGTACCACAGAATCAAGCAATCCCCAGCCTCAGCTTCCCAAGTAGCTGGGATTACAGGGTCACACCACCATGCCCAGCTATTTTTTTGGAACTAGGTCTCACTAAGGGCCCCAGGCAGCACTCGAACTGCTATCCCTAGCCAGGGTCGCTTCATAGGCTGAAGCTTACAGGCACGAGCCACCGTTCCCCGGCTATCTTGATATATTTCTTAGAGAACTTTAATATACATTTGGAATAACCTGGTCATGTGATTCTACTTTTTTTTTACTTGCAAATTCTATGATGGCTACATAAATATTAACTATTTTCTGGTGAAAAAATTTAGTGTTAGAGTTGCTAAAGAGGGTGGGGAAGGAACCCACCTGGAGTTAATGGCGCCCATCCCAAAGTCCGGAGAGCGGACTGAGGCTCTCACGGACAAAAGAGTCAGCTGCAAAGGGGACTCCGACCCTGCTGAGAGGAGCAGGTAGCCCACCAGCACCTGGGGGAGGAGACCACTCAAGACAGGTAGGCTACCCTAACTGGAGCAGCCTGTGGCGTCTCCCAGTTGTCATGGAAACAGCCTGGGAGGGAGGCAGTCTGGCCATTTGCATCTGTATGGACCCTGGCTATTCAGCCTAACTTTAGCTCGGACTGAGTTGCTAAAGGGGGTGGAAAGGAAACCACCTGGAGTTAACGGCGCCCATTCCAAAGCCCAAAAGCGCCGGCGCCACTACGCAGCACCGGCGCAAACTCAGAAAACAAGGACATTCACTACCAAATCCACATAGGCAACGTTAAATACAACTATATAGGCTTCAACATGCCTACTACTAGAGCAGTAGTCACCCAATACGTAGAGCAGATCTGAAAGGAAAACACAGGAATAAGGAAGAACACAAACACGCAAGCAAGCCCTAAGAAAAATAACTCACCACCTAAGGATAAACAATTTGAAAAAAACAACATGGATGACATCGAAGAAATGCTTCATATGTCAGACAAAGAATTCAGAATCAATGTCATAAAAGCACTCAAAGAGGCCAAGGAAGAGGGGGAACAAAGGGAAAGCAAAAGAAGGGAAGCTCTCAATGAATTAAGAGAAGTAGTAGAAAAATATAAAAAAGAATGCAGCAAAATGAACAATATCATCAACGAACAGAAAAACGAAATCGAAACCCTAAATAAGATACTGCAGGAGATGCAAGGCATAAGAGGAAAAATAGAAGAACTCAAAAATGCAGGGAAGTGTCAGGAAAGCAGACTAGAAGAAATAGAAGAAAGAATCAGCACACTAGAGGATACAGAAGTAGAAAGAATGAAGAAAGAGAAAGAGAGAGAAAAGCAAAGTAAGAAAACAGAAGAAATAATCAGAGATCTCTCAGATACCCTAAAGAAAACAAATATAAGAGTAATTGGAATACCAGAAGGTGAAGGGAAAGAAATAGGACCTCAAAGGCTCTTCAATGAAATAATGGAGGAAAACTTCCCAAACCTGAAGAAAGAAATGAAATTAGACATACAAGAAGCAAAAAGGACACCAAACTACTTTAATGAAAGAAGAAACACAGCAAGACACATCATAGTAAAACTTACAAAAGCTAAAGATAAGGAGAAAATTATGAGAATAACAAGAGAGAGGAAACAGATAA
>PVHY01021381.1:0-24001 GCA_004024945.1 Uropsilus gracilis
TGAATGCAGTTAAGGAGTTTGCAGATTTGAACTCCGTGTTGGAGTTTGTTTTGCTGAGTTTGACTTGTGTCTGAAAGAGGCCGTGCAAAAGTTAGGCCTGAGAAGAAAGTGAACTTTGCTGGTTCGGCACCATGGAGTTCCTGCTACCTGAAGGTGACAAGGAGAAGACAGCGTGGAAGACAAGGAGGAGCAGTCAAAGAAACATGTCTTCAAGCGTCTGGAGATGGACTCTGTCTGGACATTGGTGAGATGATCAGGACTGAGAGACTGAGGATTTTGGGGCAATCTGGGAAAGGACTTTGGACAATACTGAGAAAGGGTTTGGACAATGTTGAAGTATTCTGAGTCTTACATGTTCCTTTTGTAATTATTAGGATAATTAGAAATCACTTTGTTAGAAATAAATTAGTCTGCACTGCACTGATAGTCTTACATTGGTTTGGTATTTTGGTTGAGAAGGCTGGGGATGGTGGTAAGAACCCACGAGTGGAAAGTTTAAACTGTGTTTTAAAGTTTTTCTTTTTAGGTCTGAAAGAGAGAAAGAAAGCAGAGAGAAGCTGGTAGCTGATGTTTGCATATCAATGGTAAAGGTGATCAGTGAAAATGCTAATGAAGAGTGTGTAGCCTGCTTTGTAGAGAGTAGCAGGCAGATAGCTGTATCCAGTTAAGGTTAAAGGTAATTGCAAAGGAACTGCTTCTGAGAGAGAAGCAGGCCTGTAAGCCTTTCTTTGGTCATCCACTTTCAAGATCATTGATGAGATTTTCAAGTCCCAGCTCTGCCACGTCCTTGCTTTGTCACCTTCACTCAGTCACTTAACCTCCTGTGCCTCAGTTTCCTCAAAAGCAAAATGAAAATAATTGTGGTACTCACCGGGCTTTGGTAAAGATGTCATGAGTTAATACAAGCATGTAGAGCTAGGTCTGGACACAGCAAGGACTGAGCAGGGGCTTGTTAAATGAACGAAGTAATACAAGAGAGTGATGTGGAAGGAGGGAGAAGGCAGGAAAATGAAGTTTGGGTGGGGTGGGTTTGCCATGCAGAATAGAGGTGGGGAGAGAGACAAAGATAGAAAGCTCAGACAGGATCCCTAAGTCGAAGACCAGAACCACAAGTGATGAAGCAGAGAAATGCAACAGAAAACAGAATGGAGCAAGGAGCAGTGGAGTAACCAACAAGGAGGAACAGGCACTGACAGACTGACTGCATGAGCAAAGGGAAGACTGGAAATCTAAGCAGCACGGTCAGCTGTGTCCCAGGAACACAGATCTGCACCCAGGAAAAGGACATGGTTCCAGAAAGAGACCAAAGGGATGAACATGGACCAACAGACAGCAACAGCAGAGGAGTCCAGGTGACTGCAGGGGTGGTCAAGGGATTGGGGGGGCACTCCCGAGGGATCATCAACTATGCAAAGACGAACGATGTCTGAAATCTATAAAATAAAAAGAAAGGTCGGTTGGACATTATTAACAAGTCACCAGGCAGATGAACAGGCAGGAACACCAGGGGGAAATGAAAGACCAAAGCATCAGGAAGATAGAGCTCCATGAGAAATCGGGAAAGAGACAAGATGACAAAGATCCAATTAGAAAGCAGACAGACACGGTGTTTGTGGTCTGACTACAAAGCATCAGTTTACTAGGTAGCCTCCCAAAAGGCTTCTCAGGTGAAAAATAAGTCACTTCCCTGGCATAACTTCCCATGGCCCTTTGCCTCGTCCCCTAAGTGGAGCAACTGTGACCAGCTTCAGCCAGTGTCCAGTTGGGAAAGCCCAGGGGCAAGGCAGAGACCCTGCATCCTCAGGTTTCCCCCTGCAGGTTCCCCCGACTCCTGTGCTGGCATCTGAGCCATCAGAAATATCAGGACAGGCTTGGGACAATCAGGAACTTTAGTCTCGTCTTGTTTCCAAACACGGCCGAGCGGACAAGCTCTTTTTTCAAGCTTTGGTCTCGCTCAATTTCAAGTGGCAGCGCATCTGAGATGTGGTGCTTGTCCTCATGTACCTGTGGCTCTGCCCCCCCCCCCAAACCTCCAGCTCAGCTGCCATGGCACTAGCATGTTTAGGGCTGTCAGAGGCAATGTCATGAGTCTGTTTCTGGCAGGAGAGGTGGGGGGGTAATGATGGTCACCTCCCTTTGTATGGCAGCAGTGACAGGTGAGGGGGCCACACACCAGGGGTCTAAGTATGCTGGGGGCATGGGCCTCCCAAACCTGAGCACAGAAGGGGCACAGGCATGTCCACTGTGGTGACCATCACATGGAGAAGACCTCAGCTGAGATGACAGCTGCCCTCAGAGAGTCCCATGAATGGACTGGCCTGTGTCCAAGGCTGTGCTGGTGGCAGACAGAGCCTGGGCCCCTGGCTGCTGACACCACCCTGTGCTTTGCACCGCATCACACACTTGCTCCTGATTTTATCTTATAAACAATGCCATCCAGCGGAGAGACAGCCCCGTTTCTCAGCTATAAAATGGGCAAGTTACAAGGATGCCCAGAAAGTGTGACTAGGTGACGTGACTGGCCTACAGAAAGCACTGAGCAAGCGCAAACCGCGGTTGTCACTGTCATTATTCATAACTGCCACCATGATGTACTGCTGATAACAACAAGTGTGGACAGGGCAACAGGAGGCCATGGAGAGGGGTTGACGACAGTGCCCAGCAGAGGCCAGGTCACTGGCTGTGGGTTCTTACCTGTAGGCACAATTGCAAGAGCACTCAGGCTCAGGGACAGCGATGGGGTTTATGTAACAAACAGGGACACGAGTGGTCACCTGCCTCACTCCAGAGAGTGTCCACAGTCCAGAAGTCCCAAACAAAAGGTCACTCACCCAAGATGGTGACGCCCCATCAACAGGGCCTGGCGCCCATGGCAAGCAGAGGACCAGGATCACGAGTATCGCTGACAGATGCGCTCAAAGGTGTGGCCACTGAGATGACACCACAGCAGCCCAGTTACAGCTGGGAGGCTGGGATGGGTAGTAAAGGATGCAGGACCGGACAGCATGGAGACAGTGGCGCCAGAAGGCCACTCAGGACATTCAATGGCTCTCAGAGGAGACCCAGGCACAGTGTGCCAATTACCGTGGGCAGTGCTGGGCAGCGCTGGCCGCCAGAAGTGTTGTCAGCAGGAATCACCTGCCCACCAGGTGGGCACCAGCATCACAGCTCTTTGTGAGTCGCCGGCCCACACCACCAACAGGCAGCTCTAGGATGCCAGGCCCGGGGTCCTGGGAGCTCCTTCCGGGCGGCGTCAGAGACAGCAGGAGGCGGACACAGCCTGTCTAGTCTCCGTCAAGTTCTCTAGCTTCTCTGGGAAGCGTCTCAGCATCTCATTCCTCCAGAGACCAGGAACAAAACAGGCACCTAGGAGCCCCATGGTGGCTCCTGCCCTGCCTCGCATCCGCTTCCAGGGCCTCCCACCCTAGTTGCTCCCTGCCTACTTGGACTGTTTTCAATCCTAAGTGACTGATGAGACCATTTAGGACCAGCTGGCCCACCTGGCACCAAACCATCACCAAGTGAGCGGATGAATGCGCTGGGTCATTTAACTCGCACCTCACTGTCCTTTGCACCATCCAGGCACCAGACACATAATGGAACCCTGCCAGCACCAGCCCTCTGAGTGGCCGGTCCTCGGCCTCCCGCAGCAGGTAGCCTGGGTGCTGGACAGGGCAGCGCTGGGGGAAAGTTCTGCTCAGACTCCAGGCGCTGACCCTCAGATGCTGGGGGAGGGGCTGTCCAAGGAGCAGCCTCTGGAGGCAGCGGGGAAACTGCCATATTTTCTCAAAGGCTCCTGGCCACTTGGGCAACAGTGGGAAAATGCCAGCTCAGCCCACCATCCACGCTGGGGGCCCAGGTGCAGAGGGCCTGGTATGACACGCTCCTCCATGGACACTGAACTCTCCCCAAGCTGGCCTGCTCCTGCTTTTGTCTCGGACACCAGATGCACCCAGAAGATGCACTTGGGATTTCGTGCTCCCCATCACAGACTCAAGTCTTCCTGTCTGTTGACGCTGAAGGGGCCCAAGGAGCCCCTCCAGGGAGTCTGCGCTGGGCTGACACTTGTCACCTGGATCCTATTACAGCATCGGTCTCAGTCTTGATTATCTCGCCAGTGTCAGCCAGTCAGAGTTCCTCTCCACGTTTTTGAAGACATTTTTTTTGACGGGCTCCTTTGGCATGCTTTAGCTCCTTTATGCCATCTTCTCCTTGTCCTCCAGGTCATTGAAGGAACTGGAGTGAACTGGAGACCCAGCCAAGTTCACTTTCTTTTCAGGCCTAACTTTCGCACGGCCTCTTCCAGACACAAGTCAAACTCAGCAAAACAAACTTTAACACGGAGTTTAAATTTGCAAACTGTAACTGCCTTTAGCACGCACATGCACTAGCCCCGGCCAGTAGGCAGCCCCAGGCCTTGGCCACACATGGCTAAGCTCACATGGCTCACATCTTTACCCTACAAAATGGCCGATTTCAACCTCTCCTCCATTGAATCTCTCTCTTTCGGATCTCCATATTGGAATCTCTGTCTTTGTCTCCACACCCTTTATATACCCTGATTTTCTGTCTTCTAGGAACCGCAGTACCTGGACCATTTTACTTCCTCCCCCCTGCATCTTTTTGAAAGGAAATTTTAATTAAGGTCATTTTCACATTTTAGCATATCTGTCTTTGAAACCTTCGATCTTGAGGGGGCGTAGCACCCCTATCAATTCCGTTGTCAGAATCCTCTTGTAGAGATGAGGCAGAGGGCCCAGGGGCCATGTAGGAGGGAGAGACTACAGGAAGCAGAGTCTAACCTCTGCCCCCCCTCCTACCCTTCCCACCTCCCACAGTTCACAGGACACTAGGGCAGGCAAAGTTCCACAGAACAGACAGAGGAGCACCCCACAGGTCACAACTTTCCAGATAGGTTGGGGAGGGTTGGTCAGTGGAGGGAGCTAAAAGGTAACTCCTGGGGGAGGCAGAAGCAGCTACATTCAGTCTGCTGCAAGCGTGCACTCACAGGCACACAGGCATGCGCACAGACATGGGGAGAGGATAGAGACCCATGGACAAGGACACACACAGGGATACACACCAAACAGAAGCATGACTCACACAAAGACACAGGCACGTGCATGTACACACTCGTGCACACACACACTCCTGAATCCCAGGAAAATGTGCCGGTCAGTCCCTTGGCCACACTCTGCTTGGAGGGCAGCTATGGTCATGCCCTGACAGCCTGTCTCCTGCCTCCCTCCCCAGGGAGTGCTCCCACTGGGCAGCAGCTGGAGTCCAGTCCCTGGAGTCTGTGTGGGGCTGCCACAGCTCCTGGTCCAGCCCTCAGGGACCTCGGAGCAGCCAGGCAGCAGAGGCCCAGGGCTGTCTGCAGGGTGGACACCAGGAACACCAGGGGGCTTGGGGTGCAGAGTCTGACTCTTGCTCCTCTCCCCTTCCCAGGGACGGTGCGAGGTGGCCCAGTGGTTGGCACTTGGGAAGTGAGGTCACAGGATGTGCTTGTCTGACCTTCTGACCCCCTCCTCCTCCTGTACTTCAGCTGCTTGTAAGGTGCCCCTCACCCACTCCCCCCACCCCCCATCCTCTTACTCTCCCACTGTCAACACTGGGTGTGTCCTGCCCCGCCCGGGGAGAGACTGCGCTTTGGACCAGGTACCCGGGAATGAGGAGAGGATGTGAACGATCGAAAACCACTGTGGCTCTGACACACCTTTTCTACATGAGCTAAGTCAGCCCAAAGCAGCGGGGTGGAAGCCGGAAGTCAGCCCTCTGCACCTTCTCCCTTCCTGAGCCCTGAGCAAAGAGCTTGCCTCTCCCTGAATGCAACAAACACGTTTCATTTGACAAACACCCAGGAGCTGCCAGCTCTGGGGACCTGTGAGGAGATGGAGACGGGCGTCTGTCCTGTGCGAGCACATTGCAGAGGGAGAAAGCACAGCCCCTAACTCCCTGCACCTGGAGGTCTGCGCTCTGAGACACCTAAACAAAAACCCACCAAACCCCAAGGATTGAGCCTCAGACAGTGGAACCAGGGGCTTTGTGAGGGGTGCTCATGGGCGCAAACCTGAGTAGACCCATTTCCCTCCCTGGTGGGCAGGCTGCTACCTGCTCCTTAGCCCTGGAGGGGAGGGAACTGTTGCCATACACCAACCCCCCCCCATGCATCTGTTTCCACCCTGCAGACACTCCCTCAGGACAGCAGGGCCCTGTCTGTGCCCCCAGAGGGATCTGGCCAGAGGCTTCCTGCCAAGCTGGGGGCTGACTGACCACTGCACTCTCCCCACCTCTCCCCATCCAGGGGCCAGGGCAGCCTCAGAGCTAGATTCCTCCCAGCGGGATTCCTCTCCCCTCAAGGAGCTAATAACAGGCCTTCCGGCCCCTGGGGGTCAGAAGAGTAGCCCATGTAGAGGCACCCCTCTTCCTCCACACCTATCCGGTGCCCTCTCCTGCTGCAGGGGCCAGGAGCGCCAGCAAGGGTGGGGTTCGGGGCTCCAGGCAGCCCCTCCAGACAGGAGCTTCTCCCCAGACTGCCTCCCTCTGCCAACCTTGGCAATCACTCAAGTTCACCAGGCACCTGGGTGATGAAGCTGGACTCGGCTGAGTCTATTTAATGCCGTTTAACTACGTGTCGCTGTCCCTGACAGGCTGGGGACATCCACACCTGGCCTCTGAGCCCCACGTCCCAGGACACCTCGGGCTGCCGCTGGAGATGGTGCTCTCCCAAGACTGCTGCGGCCCTCGGCACAGTGCAGGCCTCCCGGGGACCTTGGAGGGCTCCCAGTCAACAGTGTCTGCTGAGCACCGACCACAGGCCGGCAGACCTGGGAATCAACCACAGAGGGAACAGCTGTAGCTGAAAGCCTCCAGCTCTGCCCATGGTGGGCATGGAAGGTGGAGGGCCTAGAGGCCAGGCTCCAGAGGCCTGTGAGCACCCCCCGAAGGCCGGGCCCAGCCCTGGGGCACTGCTGGCCTCACTCCCACCCCGGGCGGCTGCTCCCCGTGTCCAGCTACGACTTTCTTCAAGATGATGCTTCAGGGTGTGCGTCCAGGAGCCACAAGAGGCGTCACCTGCATGGGAGGACTGCATGCGTGCATCCAGTGTTGGTGGCCGAGGCCTGGGGTGACAATGGCCCCCGGGACTCCAGTCCCACTGCCCACCAGGCAGCGCGAGCCAGAACCTCTCAAGACATAGCATCATGGACGTTTCCCTTGTGTTTGAAGAGAGAGGAGGAAGGTAGGACAGGAGAAGGGAGGAGAGGAGTGAGGGGAGAAGAGCTGCAGAGGCACCAGCCTTGCCCCTCAGCCTCCACAGGGGGCTGTGAGGCTGCCAGTGAGGTTCCCTTTAGGGAACCATGGCCTTTGCTCTCCTTGCCCCACCCCCAGGACTCATGGCTGCTTCCAGGGTCCAGCGGGCAGAGGGCAGCCCATGCAGCCCACGGAAGGAAAAGGCTGGTGACATAGGACACGCCGGGCACACGAGGCATTGACATCTGCTCAGACGATCTCATTGAAAATGCATCTGTAATTGCTGTTTTGCTTTGTTTTTAAGAACCACTTTCCTTGTCCATCGATCCCCAGGCCTGGGGGGTCACTCCCGAGTGGTAACAGCACCTGTCACTCAGGGTGAAGCCTTGCCCACCTGATGAGCAGTGGTGACCTGACCCCTGACCTCACAGGGCATGCTCCCTGGTGGAGGCTGTCCATGGCCTGCTGGAGCAGGTGACTCCTCAAAGGGGGCTTTTTAGGAACAACGTGCTTCGTCTCCTCCCCCCAAGACACCGGAATTCTAGAACTCTCAACAAGCATGAGCAGAACAAAGGGCAGTTGCAGCAATCACTGTGATTGCTGAGAAGACATATGTGTGCGATCACAGGTGACCACCCTGGCCAGAGGGGTGGCCTCAGCACCAGGCGGTCAGGAAACCACCCTCCAGCTACCCCACATGGCAGGGCTGCTGTGGTCACACCCGCTGGGGTGTGCCTTTCACCCCGACCCTATCCCACAGGCCTCCCCTGACCAAATCCAGAGATGATGGGTTTGAATGAAGTAGGCTTTGCAGCAGGTGATGGGGAAGGAGCAGTGACAGGACAGAGTGCAAGTAAGCGGGCAGCTGCAGAGGGTACAGGCGGTCAGCATGGGCCCCACACTGGCCTGAGAATGAGCAGAGCCACTCAGTTCAGTCTTGACTTCTGGGCACATGGGGTCCCTGCCTCTCTGTGCTGTGTGGGCCAAGCCTGTTTCTGCTCAGACCAGGTGCATGGGAGAAAAGGACCTGGTGGACCCAGGGTTGGACCTACTGTGTGCTGAGCACTGACCCTAGGGTTAGGGTGAAGCAGACGGTCTCCATCCTCCAGGAGCTCCCAGTTCGCCCAGGGAGGGGGCACAGAGGCACATCCTGTGCGAGCCCCCCCCCCACACACCAGCAACCACATCACTGTGTTACCAACACCTGGGAACCAGACTGGCCCCTGGACTCAGGGGGCAGAATCCTGCCTGCTGGCCCAACTCCTATGACCAGCAAGGGACAGTATCTCAGAACCACTCCAGAAGCGAGTCCGCAAGCCTGTTCCTCCCACACAGCAAGCCTCATCTCCAGAGACGACAGGGAGGAGGAGGAAGAACGTGTTTCTCACATCAGGAGACAGAAACAGGAGGCGGCCTACTGCTCTTTCCGAGTCTCTTGGGTGATTCATATTCATCACACACACAGCCTGGATGGGGGAGGGGATCTCCGCAGCTCTCAGGCCTTGGTCTTGGCAGGCTGGTCTCCCTGACACAGGTTACCTGACCTCTCTGGGCTCCGGATTCCCCACAGGGGAATCTGTGCTACTGGACAGGCCCAGTGGGGCCAGCAGAGGAGACTGGGAGGATGGCATCTATCCTGTGCTCAGCTGTGCTCCCTGGGGTCTGAGGCCCACCTGCCCTCCCTGAGGGCCTTCCAGCCACACCACTGTGTGTGCAAAACCCAGAACTGACCGGCCTGCTTCAGGCTTGTGCCAGCACGTACTCCTGCCATTATCTCCCCCATCCTGCAAAATAAGAGATTAAATCAAGGAAAGCTAAGGTGGAACGTCTGGGGACAGGGCTGGGACACGGAGCCCACTGGCCGAGTGCCTGGTCTCACGGTGACTCAGCTATCTAGAGCAGCCAGCCTCTTAGCCCGCCTTCCTCACCTCCCTCAGGCTGAGCCCCCATGTGGGGGTGGAACTTGGGCTGAACAGCAGGCCGTGTCCCCTGCGCCCCTGAGCAAGAGGGGGCTGTAGAATCTGCCCGGACCCAGAACACAAGCCCATCTCACTCCATCAAAGAGTGCAGGGCCTGCAGAAAGAGCAGCTGGCCCTTCCTCTTCCTGTGGTCACTTCTACCTTCAGAGAGCTTCAGAGGGGACCATCCCAGAGTGCCTAGTTCTTCACATGTCTATCTTATGTCCTTCAGTTCATCAAGCGCGATTTTCCCCTCCAGCTAACAGCCTCCAGGCCCTGAATGAGACACACAACCACAGTGGCCCCGAGCCCAGTGACCCCTGGGTGAGAACACTACTAACAGAAACAGTGGCCGCTGGTAAGGCCTTCCAATGCACCAGGCCCCATACTGGAAAGGTCTTGCGACAATCACCAGGCCGGCACCGTGGGAGCCTGGGCAGGTGGCAGCCTGCCCGAGGCCTCGCTGAGGGTGAACGTGGAGGCAGGCCACAGAGCAGGCCTCCGAGTGCCCGGCCTGCTCCGCCCTGCTGTACCCACTCCACTGGGTGCCAGGAGAGACACCTGAGAGGTGCCCCAGAGCCCACCAGGCCTGCTCCCTTGTGTTCCCGGAGTCCCTGGAAGTCATGACCGCTGAGGGATTCTTGGTGACAGGTGAGTCGCTGCAAGGCGCACCCTGGTCACCTCGTGGACAATCCTAGAAAAGGGATGTGTATTCAGGTGCACCACCCTCCTTTGGCTGCCCGGGGTCCACGGTGACCCAGCGTTCCCGGAAGGCCAGCTTGACCCTCGTCCACTACAGGCTTAGTCCACTGCAGTGCCAGGAGGGGCCTGCGGCAGCTGAATCTTGCCCCTGACCTCCTGGCTGCCCATGCTGCTCTCCGCCAGGCTGAGAGGCACGGTGGTTCAGCCCCAGCCCCAAGGTGCTGAGCAGGAGCCAGCTGGGCAGGGTGGGTTGGCAAGGCCATGGGGTCTTCACCCTTCGTATCAGTTGGACCACGTGCCGCTCCCAGGAAGCTGATTCCTGGCTCTGGAGCTCCTTCCTCTCCCCGGTGGCTCCTGCTTCCTCAGCAGGAGGAGACCTGGCTTCCCCAGCAGGCCTGGCCGACTCCCCGTTTGCCCTCCAGTTGCTGGTCCCTCTGCAGAGGGGCCCAGCGACCCGGTGACCTCGACTTGACCTTGCAACATGGGCTCTGCCAGGATGGGCCAGTCTGTGCAGGCCTCATGCCAGCTGCCTGTTCTTCCTGTCGCTCTCCTCTCCCTGTTCTCATCTTCCTGTTGCTATTGTCCCTCCACCCCCACCCCGTGCCCATCAGCTGTGTCCTGTGGTCACAGAGGCAGGTGAGGACCCACTGGGCACTCCCAGTCTGTGTGACACAGGCCAGAGGCCCCCAGCCCCAGCTGTGCGAGCAGGGAGGTGAGAGCGCTGGCTTCCCACCCAGTCCCTTCCCGACCTGGGAACAGTGGGCAGGTAGGTGGCTGACACCCCATTCCCGTTCCCCACCAGACCCTGTCGGGGGCCAGTCATCAGCAGTAGACTCTGTGTCCCCTGAGGTGGGGAGCTGCTGTGGACAAGGCCAGGTCGGGAGTACACTGGGCTATGCGCTCACCCCGAGCCAGGGTGAGAGTCCCGCGGCCTGAGCAGCCTCCTGAGATAGGTGTGGGCACAGCGGGGACCCTGCAAGGCCCCTTCCGCAGCAGCGGTGCCCAGTACCCGCTTCCGCGCCCACAAACGTCCATGTCACAGAGCTCTGTCCTCCACCAGGTAACAAGACAGCCACGTGCAGGGGGGGGGGGCACGTCCCCACAACCTCCTCCCAAGACCCCTGTGCTGTGTGCCCGCATAGTGCCCTCAAATTCAGCTCAGAGGGAGGCGCTGCAGCGGTGGAAGCTCACCCCGCTGGCCACTCCAGGTCTGTCACCGGCCGGGCACAGGGAGCACCAAGGTGCGTGAGCAGGTTCCATGCTGCTGGGAGCCTCAGGGCCAGGTGGCAGGAACAGCTGCAGATTGTGCCAGGCTGCCCCTGAGGTGCGTGGGGCTGGTGGGCCAGAGAGTTCTTCTGGGGTAAGCCAGGCTCATGCTTGACCCGCTCCTGGTCAGCTGGAGGGGGCCGGGGCCAGCCCTTGGCTCTATGAGGCTACCAGCCCCGCAGTGCCTGTGGGACTTGCTGGAGCCTGCACTGGGGAGGGCACATCTCTGATGGCAGCGTCCAACATGCTGCCGTCTTTGGGTGGGAAATCCCGGAAGTGAGGCAGGCCCCACCCTGGGCAGCACTAGGCACCCAGCCTGTGGGAGATCTAGAAGCAAGGAGGGGGCACTGGGATGGGGGCTATGCGGCAGAGGGCAGGGGTGCAGGGGCAGGCGGGGGGCATGGCAAGCAGAGGACTGGAGGAAAAGTGTGCTTGCTGGCTGGAGGCTTGCCTGGGGTTAGGCCCAGGGGAGGGGCAGGGAGGGCAGAGCAGGGGGTCAGGTGCCAGGTGGGGAAGTAGAGTTCAGGGAGATGGCTCTGAGCCCGCTGTGGAGAACAGAGACAGAGAAAGCAGGGGAGAAGCAGGAATAGTAGGACGGGCCAGAGAGATGGGGCCAGAAGAGACCAGGAGGAGTAACAGGCACAGATAGAGAAGGAAACGGGCGTCAACATCAGAGAGTGGTGCCCAGGTCACTCCCCTGTGGATTCATCCGGCCATGCCAGGCCTCCCGCCCTCCCCTGAGCCTGGGAGCAGATGCCCACTTTGCTGAGGGTTTGGCCATGTGAGGACAGTGACCACGAGCCCCCTCCTGGGCCTGAGTGGGTGGGTGACTCCCCTGTGGGGGAAGCTGGGCATGGAGGGCTGACGTGCTCACCGATCGACTCTCTGACCTGCGACCTTCGCCCCAGTGGCCCCGTCACACTGCGGCGCCCGCCCTCCAGCCTGACCATCTGCAAGGCCCCAGGATGTGGCTCAAGGGCTGGACAGACCCAGCCCTGGGTCCCCCGCTGCTCAGGGCCCTGAGTCGCACAGTGGCGCCCCTGTGGGAGGGGCCAGCTCCAGGGATGGGCCTGCCCAGCTAACTTGGAGGTGGGGGGAAGGTGGGTCTTAGAAGTGGCACCATCAGCTTCCTCATTCCCGGCTCTGCATGTGCTCGCGATGGCATTCCTGGCGTACAGGCCAAAATGAGGGAACTTTGGACTCACAACCGGGAACACAAATGCCTACTTAAGCTCATTCGTTGAACCACACCATCTTGAGTGCAAGTCGGCCCTCCTCCATCTCAGCCTCGCTGGGCTGTGGGCAGGTCCATGGAAGCCGAGGGTGGGGGTGAGCAGACCCAGGCTGGCAGGCACTCCCTCGCGCTCCTGCCATCTCCGCAGCTCCGAGCTGCCCAGGCTTGGCTGTTCAGCCACTGGCTCCTGAGATCAATCACCACACCCACCCCCAGCCCCTTCCCCACCCTGCAGAGGTGCCTGGCAGGCCCTCCTCGAGTCAGCAGTCCCTGGCTCCCCCGCGAACGCCAGGTCCACCTTGCCTGGCCCTAAGGCCCATGTCAATTTCCTTCGTCTGTCCCAGAGAGGGAGACTCACCCTCAGCACCTTTGGGCGAAGGCACTTGCAGCAGCCACGTGCCCCATCCAGTGTCGGAGGAGGGGGACATGGTGAGCCAGAGGCCTGGTGCAGGAGTGCGAATCCCACCTCTGTGACCACCTTGCCCAGTAACAGCAATCCTCCACCCCTCACCTCCTTGACCTCAGTTTCCCCACTCATGGCCCTCACTGGATTCAAGGCTCTCAGTGCCCCCTGAGACTCTGTCCTCGTGGGCCAGGTAACCCCAGGAGCCCCTGCGCACAGACTCTTCCACAACCAGCCTATGCGGTCACTGTCTTGGGGAGGGCCTGAGGAAGCCCCCTCAAGGGTCAGCTACCCTGGCCACCCATCAAGGGAGGCACAAAGCCCAAAACAAAATACATAGGTGATACCGTCACCTCAGGGTTCTTAGTCTGGCTGCGGAGCCAGATCCCTGCCCCCCAAGCAAAACCCCCAGGATACTCTCAGCTCCTGACACAACCACCCCCTTCTCCCTCCCTGGCCACACTGTTCCTGCCACCCCCACCCCCCCAGCAGAAATGCCACCCTGAGATCCCAGGCCCTGGCTGTCCCATCCCCATGAGCCTCCTTCCATCTGGCACCCACCACACAGGGCTACAGTTCACCAGGGTCTCACCTGTCTCCCCCATTAACCCAGGGGCCCCCGGCACCAGGTACCTCAACTGCCCTCCTGACCGATGTGTCCCAGGACCCAGCTCTGCGCCCAGTTGTGCTGGATGCTCTGCTCACATCTCTAGAATGGGCCGGAAGCATGAACAAATGGACACTGGACCCACAGCCCCCAGACCTCACCTTCCATGCCACCAGACCCTGAGAGAGGTACTCCCACCCCCTGCAGGGTCCACTGCTCCCCAGATCATCCCAGACACCCCGGTCCATGGGAGGCCCCTCCCTGGGGAAGAGCCAGCTCCCCACCGCTTCCTTCATTTTGCTTCCCTTTTGCAAACATATTCAAATGTTTGAATTCTGTTTTGAGAACAATTAGCCTAACATATGGTCTAATCACATTTTGTCTTCTGATGAAAAAACACACAGAAAACTTGGAAAATGATGACTGACAAGACTTGATCGCGTTTCTTTCTCTTTTTTTAATAGCGCGTAAGCATGTCACAGAAACGGCTCTTAGCAACCATCTGGCCCAGCCTCTCCTGGCGCTTAGTGGGGAGACAAATGGAGCCGCCTGCACCTGAACCCGACTCTCAGCTGCCTCCTTGTCCACCTCAGAAAGGGTGGATCCTGCCCACCTGGGAGGCCTTCAGGAGCAGCATCGCTAAGTTTCGATGTCTTCAGATTCTGTGGCTATGGTTTCAAGTCCTGGGGCAGGACGGGAGGCAGAGTGGGGAACACGGAGGCGGAACCCTCCTCCACACCCCTTGGCAAGGATGGACTGGCCATGTCCCCCCTTCTCCACTTACTGATGTCCAAACTATGACCACCCAGGCCCACTGGTCCCTACAGAATCCAGTTGGTGTCCACCAGGACCATGCCAGGAGCAGGGGAACTTGCCCATCATGCCAAGAGCAGCCACTCTCTGCTGCCCCTCCCGTACCCCACTTCCCTGCTGGGTCTCGGATGCCTAAGCAGCACTGTTGTGGGGCCCCCAACACCCTGACTTGATGAGAGTGTCAGGCTATTTGTTGAACGTCGGCCTCCCCCCACATCAAAGCCCCAGCAGCACTCTGCTGCGGCTGAACACAGGACCCTGGGGGCTAGATGCTCCTGTACATGTGCACAGAGTGCATATGTGTGCACGTGTGTGCAAGTGCATGTGCTGTGTGCATGTATGTGACCAGCCCACCAGCACAGTGCTGGTAACATCCTTTCCCATTTTGCATGACGCTGCTTTGCTCACAACAACCCAAACAGATATGAGCATGTCCCCACTTCTTGCATGAGAGGCCTAAGACTCAGACGGGAAAGGAGACACAGACAGCCAAGGTTGATCAGCCAAGGTCAAGGTCAGAGCTCTGCGTGTGGCTCCCTTCTCCCTAGACCACGAGTCTCCAGAGCTCTGGTGAGCTCACTGCCTGCAGGGCGGCGCATGCCTGGCCTGAGCTGCAGGAAGGTGGCTTCTCTCTCTCAGTTCTGCCGGTGGCCAGTCCCTGGGGCTGTGCTCCCTGCTCAGAAAGGACACTGGGCGCACCGTCGCCGTGACGCTGCTGTGTGAGCCCCGAGAGGGACTCTGAGCAGCAGGCACAGGTGATGACTGGCAGGAGGAGACAGGCCCGGCCCTGTTTCTTCTCAGGTTGCAGAGGCCCTGCCAAATGGACCTGGCAGATGGGCCTTCCGCGGGCACTGGAAGCTGGCTGAGCACTCGGCAGGCGGGCCCGCTGCCCCCAGAAGCCCTGCCCAGACAGCCACAGGCTGCGCCTCCAGCTGACAGGACACAGTCCTGACAACACTGACCAGCTGGGGGACCACGGCTCGTTAGCTTCTAATTAAGAGAAAATACATGCTTTGACCTTCCTCCCTGCGCCGTCCCCACCTACAGGTCCGGCTGATGGCGGGTTAGGGCAGCCAGATGCTCCCGGCCCGCTGTTGCGGGAGAGGCCGTCTGGCAGTGCAGAGGGCCAACGGGAGAGGCTGCCACCCTGCACGGGACCACCACGAGGGTGAGTGGGAGCTGGGCAGTTCCTGCTGCTACGGATGATGACCTGCCCAGCTACCCACCCCTCCCCCGCTGGGGGTCCCCAGAAAGCCAAGAGGCAGCCCCAACCGTGCAAGTTCACAGGGAAGAGATGCCCATTCAGGTGTGGGTCCCTCGGGGCACACAGGACTTGGGGCCGGAGTAACCTGGCGGGCTCCCCAGAAGAGGTTCCCAACGTCTGGATCTCGAAGGATGAGCATAAGTTTGCTCCAAAGGCAGCGTGGAAGAGACATTTTCCCGCATGGAAGGAACAGCCCTGAGAAAAATCTACCTGGCCGTGGCGTAGGCTGAAAATTATTAGGCTGTCCAAGAACGGTTTGAGGGGAAACAGAGCTTTCCACTTCTTGGACTTTTTGGACTCTAAAATCAGCTGATTTCCTTGGGGGCACTGAGTCAACGGCGGCTGAAGTCACATTCTGGCTCTCAGGAGTCCAGGGACACTCTGGAAGCTGAGAAGTCCAGGCGGTCACCAGGTTTTCCTCCCACGCTGCAGGCCAGTTCACTGCCCTCCAGCACCAGGTGTGACTGTCGCCACAGGGCCCCGGTGAGGGCTCCAAGAAAAGACTTAGACAAGGCGCATGGCATGCCCAGAGCGTACCCGAGCTCCGCACAAGAGGCCCAGCCGTGTGGGCATCGTCGGCTGTCAATTGAGACAACAAAGAGACGGCGTGAAAAGAGCCGGCAGATGGGGGCCCGCGGAAATGCCAGCCAGAAGGAACAGCCCATGTCAAAAAGCAAAATTCCAGTTTAGCAAAACCCTTTCCTCTTTCCTCCCTCCTTGGAGAAAAATTCCCATGGAGGCCCCGAGAACTCGGCTAATCTAAGCTGAGTGATTTATTCAGGACCCCCACACCATCGTGCATGTTAAGTACAAAAAGGAAAAATGGTTTCGGATTTGGAAATGGGGCTGTAGTCACAGATGGCGCCTGAACATGCATAAATTCGGCGACTGCGTGAACAGATGGAAACTTGAAGGAAAAAAATTGAAAACTTTAGCATTCATCTGCCAGGCCACTGCTGGGTTGGGAAAGGGGTGGGGGGGGGTGTCACTCGGCGGGGAGCTCAGTCTTCTGATCTGCGGGATGGGGTTAAGTGGGGCCGTGTTCACGACCCGCCCCAAGCCGGGTTGGGTTCCCAGCTTGTCACTAACCAGTGGGTGAGTTGACTCTCTGGGCCCTGGGTCCTCGTCTGAAAAAGGGGAGGAGGGGCCAGCCAGGGTGCTGTGCTGGGAGGACACCCAACAGAGTGAGGCGACGGGGCCTGGAATGGACACTGAGGCACCAGACACTGTGGGCCAGCCCCATGGGAGAGCTCGGGGGAGAGGAAATGGCGACTGTTCATGCTGCCTTACCAGAAGACAGCTGGGTTCAGGCAAGGTGTCCACAGGCTTGCTGCCCGGGGAGCCGCGGTCTGCAGACCATGTAGAAGGTAGGCTTGCTGAGTCATCAGGGGCAGGGGGCGGGGGCAGGGAGGACAACCCAAGCAGAGCTCACACCCAGGTGTCGGGAGATTCTCATCCTGGAGACAAGTCAGGCCTCAGTGACTGTGGCACAGCGAGTCCACCTGCCCTGGATGGGTAGCAAGAGTGGACACGGCTCCTCGCCCTCCCTGCCTCCAGGTCCCGGACATGTGATGCTGTGCATCTCTAGCAAGAAGTGAAGTCGCAGGCCGGGCACGGTGGCTCATGCTTGTAAGCTTCAGCCTATGAAGCGGCAGGGGCTTAGGGATCGCGGTTCGAGTCCCGTCTGGGGCCCGGAGCGAGACCTAGTTCCAAAAAATAGCTGAGTGTGGTGGCGCGCGCCTGTAATCCCAGCTGCCTGGGAAGCTGAGGCTGGGGATTGCTTGAGTCTGTGGTACCCTGGGCAACGAGAGCCTGCGGTTCCACGGGCAAAAATAGCAAGACCTAGTCTCAAAAAAAAAAAAAAAAAAAAAGAAGTGAAGTCGCCTTGTCCAGCTGGCAGCAGAAGCAGTGGAGGGGACAGGTGTCCATCATGGCCAGGCTTGCTGGCCCCTGCTCCTCCCCCTCACAGGAACAGGGCGGGGCTGGTGGCTGGAGGAGGAGCTGGCAAAGCAGAGCTGGGTGAGCCCTGGTTCCAGCTGGGGACTCAGACAAGGCAGATCAAAGGCAGCAACCGGGAGCGACCCCTGCCATGCCCAGCACAGGCCACTGAGCCCTGACCAGGCCTTCGATGCAAGGGCAAAATGCACACTGAGTCACTGCCCCAAAGCGACGGTGTTTGCCTGTTACGCAGCGCAGCAGTTTGGTGGCAACAGGCCTACCTCTCACCAATCTCACACCCCAAACCAACCTCCTCCCCCAGGAGAGTGGCGAGAGGAGATTCAGCCCACAAGTCACAGCTCAGGCTGGGAAGAGTGGAAGAACGGGAGCCCCAGCGTGCAGTCCATGTGCGCCCTACGGCCGGGGCCGTGTGCTCAGGCCTGAAGCCCCTCTTCTGGCATAGTTGGGCCCCTCTGGGCTGCAGCAATACCAGCCGTCCTCTGCACAGGTCAGTGCTGTGCTCCGGGCCTGCCCAGTGCCTGCAGGTGGGGGCAGCCTCAGGTTGCAGGCCCTGTAGCTGGACAGAACAGCAGCCCTGGAGACACTCTCCAGGGAAACCTGCCCCAACCACCTTGTGTCGCCATCTTGGTGGCACTCCAGGATCCAGCTCCTTCCAGGGTCAGCAGAGCTCGGTTGATGTCACAGAAAACAAAAAACTCAGCACTGTGCGTTGAAGCTAGTCGGGCAGGCAGTGTGGGGGCTCGGGGAGCAGCCTAGGCTGAGGGCCTGCCAGCTCCCAGCCCTGCGGGCCCTCGGGGCCAGGCCTGGTGTCTGCCTGGAGCCCCAGTGCTCAAAGGGTGTCCAAGGAAGAGACCCGAAGACAGGAAGAAGGGGTTGTCTTCTCTCACCCCCTCTTTTCTTTTAAAACTGCCCTTTGTCTTATCTGAAAGATGTTTTCTAGGCAAGGTTGCCTTAATTTTCAATAAAACGAGTGTTACTTCCTTCTTGCTACATTGAACTTATATCCATCCACCTGGGGCTGAGGAAGTCTCGCCCTTCAGAGCCACACATAGAGGGTGAGAAATCAGGTGGCCACCTTCATCTGGAATGCCCTTTCCTGCTTTTCTGTCCAGTAAACGTCTCATTCTTTAAGATCTGACAGCTCTGACACCTCTTCTGTGAAGTCTTCCATGATTTCCCCAGCCTGAGCTGATGGCACAAACCTTCCAGGCTTTCTGAAGCTTGGGCTTTGCCTCTCCATGGTGCTGATCACAGACTGGCTTGCAGACAAATCCAGCGTACCCAGAGCTATGCCCTTCCATCCACCGGCTGTGCATGACTGCTCTCCTGTGAGAGCAATGACAGCGGTCACAGGGCCCACAGGACAGAGCGACAGCAGACACCACAGGCTGGCTGGGCAAACTGCACCATGGAGACCAGAAGTCTGCACCACAGAGGCAGGGCCATGGTCCCTCCAGTGGGGTCACACCTCCTTGGCCAGGAAGAGATGAACCCCCTTACCTCTGTCCCAACCCGCCAGGGTCTTCCTTCCCTAGCTGACTTGGGGTGTGTCAACATGCTCCGCAAGACTCCGGCGGGAGGGAGGTTCCCGCTCTCCCACTGACCTGGGGATCTGGGGGGAAAGGGAGCCTGAAGTATGGTAATCAGGTGAGGCAGGAACCCTAAAGTCTGCTGAAGCCCAGAAACCTAAGAAATACGGCCCATGGGCTCTAAATAAATAACCCTTGACCGACTGACTCAGTTTACTGGTCTGCAGCCCAGTTTCTCCTTGAATCTGCCTCATTCTGTTTTTGCCACGTCAGGCCTTGCACTACCG
Organism: Uropsilus gracilis; assembly: GCA_004024945.1. Classification (NCBI taxonomy): domain Eukaryota; kingdom Metazoa; phylum Chordata; class Mammalia; order Eulipotyphla; family Talpidae; genus Uropsilus; species Uropsilus gracilis. Next base: position 19,274 of record PVHY01021381.1, read on the forward strand.
CCAGTGACAGCCCCCTCTCCCCTGGAACCCCAGAGCAGGCACAATGTACACAAGTCCTTATCTCCCTGTTGGGGGGCGCTCAGCCTTGGGACACGAATCCGCTGAGTCAGCACCGGTCCTAATAACCCTGCCTCTTGCCAGCCCTGGGGTCCCCGTGCCCTGGCTGTCTCGGCTGGGTATGTCGTACCCCCGACTGCCACTCAGACCTCCCAGAACATGCTGCGTGGCCCAGAGCTGACCTCCTGGCAGCTGGCTTGCGTCTCTCTAGAGGTACTTAGTTTGCCAGCAGATGATGAAACTGCCCATGGTTTTTAAAATCCCCTCGGCGGGGCAGTACCATCACAGCTGCAACACCAGGCCTCCCAGGCCGAAACCTCTGGTGGGAGCCACGACTTTCCCCTGGGGGGGACAGGCAGCCTGGCACAGCCAGTCCAGAACCCTGCTCCTCGCTGGCCCTGGGCTGCCTGGCAGCCCTCCTGGTCTCCCAAGACCGGAGCCCTGCCCAACACCAGGGTGGAGAGCGCCCCCCCCCGGGAGCCCGAGGCCTGGGGACCCAGCCCAGGCCAGGCCCAGCACTGCCCAGCTCTGCCCACCTCAGCAAGGTGCCTGGCACATGGTCCCCTGAGCATGTTCAGGTGGCTTGGTAGGCCTGAGGACAGGGCCCGGGGTGGCTTCCTGGCTGTCTCGGGCAGCGGTGGGGAGCTGCGGCCACCCGCCCCTCACAGACAGGATCCTGCACCAGAGAAATGAGGCTCTTTTGTTGGGTGGGCACCTTCCTGCTGGCTCAGCCGACAAACTGAACATTTCACTCGCATCTCACAATTACGCTAAAAGGCAGATAAACCCCTATAAGCTTCATTGGGCATTTTGGTTTCTAATCGCCCGTTATCCTCTCTCTCTGCCACACACGCTGGTCTCTGGGGCAGGCGGGAAGGGACTGGCGGCGGCCCTGCTCACCTGCCCTCTCGGCAGAGCTCCCAGTTCCCGGCCAGGGGCACCTCCCAGGAGGCAGGCAGTGGGGCGCTCACATCCCCTCCGGGCCAAGTGGTCCTGAACCCCACAGGGGGAACTGCCCAGGGCTCAGCAGGCCGTGTGGTGAGCAGACTCTCCTGGGGCCCCCGCCTGTGTGGGCACCTAAGCCAGCAGGGGAGGAGGCCGAAGCAAGGGCCCCCTCGCCCCTGGCCAGGTCGCTGGCCTCACTGTCCTGCTGGTGGTCGGAGGGAGGAGATGGGAGATGCTGTGCCACCCAGGCCTCTCACCAAGGCAGGCCCCTCCCTGAGCACAGACCTGGGGATGTGAGGGGAGAGGGGACACAGTCTATGGGGCCAGAGTTCGTGCTTCCTGAGCCCCATCCGGGCTGCAAGGCCCATCCTCCTCTGCAGGGCACTTCCTGGCCACCAACTGCTACTTCTTGGGAAAATAACCCCTCATCTTCCAAGCGCACTCCCGGCTCAGAGGCGGCTGCGTCCCTTCAGGGGACCCTGTGGCGCTGATGGCCTGTGGTGCTGACGGCCATTCCTTCTGTCCTTGCCCTGTTGCTCCCTCCTCTTTCCGTAAACAAATGCCCAGACCCTCCCCCACGGTACCTCCACAGGCCCTCCCTCCTCCCTCCTCTCTCTACCCTCTTCGCTCCTAGTCACTAGCCTTTTCCAGTTGCTGGTGCCAAATCAGGTGGCCAGGCTGCCCCTGCCAGGTGGGATGGGCAGGGCGTGCATGCCCGGCTCGGGGTGCCTGGGAAGCAGGAGTGGTATGACTGGCCTCACACCCTCCTTACCCAGGGTTGAGCTGCCACTCGGGCAAGGGCTTTGCTCAGGGCCTTCCCAGCAGGCTGTGCAGTCGGACTCAGGCCAGCCAGGGTCCTTCCCTCAAACTTCCTCTTCTGCCTGGGAGGCAGGCCATTGTCCTGAGTTTGTGGGCTGGGGCCTCTCGGAGTCGTGTGCCCTGGCGGAGCTCAGCGCCAAGCCCTGGGAAGGAGGCGAGAGTCCCGGGGCCAGCCTGGATGTCCCGAGGCTCAGCACCCCAAGATCCTGCACCGATGCTCGTTCATACAAGCCCTGCTGCTGTTAGGGACCCTGACACCTCCACCTTCTCTTCTCCCTGGGGCACAGCAGGGGGACCCCAGAACTGGGTGCCCATCTCAGCAGAAACGCCTGGCAGGGATCCCACATGGGCATGGTTTCCGGGTCCCCTCGGAAAGATGGTCCCAACGCACTGGGTGGCCACAGAGGGCAACAGAGCACAGTGGCTATGCAGGGACCCCAACTAGCACCCCCGGGCACCTCCCCCTCCCCACCACCAGTGCGAGGCCCTGAAAGAGCTGCGGGAACCTCACTGGACCTCCACTTCTCCCCAGGGACCCTCAGGACAGTGGCTGCCCCTCAGGATGACTGGGGGGAGCAGGCTGGCACAGGTGTGAGCGTGACACGGGGCTACTGTTATCCAGCTCCCCAACTCCGGTGCTCCCCTAGAGCCCTCAGGAGCTGGGAATCAGCAGTCCGGGGCCTCTTCCTTCCCAGAAAAGAGTCAAGCCCCTGAGCTTCCTTCCAGCCCCACCGAATAGGCCGCAGGAACCCGAACTCTACCCCATCTACAGCCCACCAAAATGCACGAGTGCCTGCATTCATACACACCCTCCTGGACACTCACATGCACATGCACACCCACTCACACATTTGCTCTCACAGGTGCACACACACATATCCACACACTTGGCCTCACCCATACTCACATGTACTATACACATTCACTGGCTTGTAAACACATCCATACAGCCATGTACACACACATATGTGCATCCACATGTGTCCTGACACTTACATGAATGCGCATACCTACCTGCACACACAATTTGCTTATGCTCTCACATGCACACACATGCTCACATGCACATGCTAGTACATGTGCCCACACTGGCATATTCACAGGCACACATGCTCACACACATGCTCTCACACTGCACTCACATACACTCATGCATGCATCTCCATGCAACACTCACACATGAATGCATGTGATCTTGCATGTACAACCAGGTGCACACATGCGCGCACACATGCACACAGACACACAAGTCCACACACCTCCCCTCCCTTTCTGCCCCCCACTCAGAAACTCAGGACATACTAGCTGTCCTCTCTGCCCAGTGAACCCTGACTTTGGAAGTCCCCAGGGGAGGAGGTGGATGTGGTCACACCAAGACCTCCGATGTGGGTTCCGGCCCTGGAACGCATGTTTATGACCCAGTTGTAAACCTCTCTGGTGGAGGGTCCTGGTGACGACAGGCACAAGTTCCGCAGAAGGGGGGTGGGGGCCAGGGCACAAGGCTTTGGTGCCAGGCGGTTGTAACTCACAGGACGGCTGGTGCTGGGGAATTATGTTAGCCTCGATGATTTTCTATCCCTCTTATAAAGACCATCATATATTCTTTTAATATCTAGTCTCAATTTTGTCTCAAATTAATGGAATTTCCACGCTGTAATGTATGGGCCTGGCTTCTGCACAGCATGAAGCGACCTGCAGACTTGGCTTGCTCCTCCTCGGGTGACCGCGGCCCCCACCCTGCCTATTTATTTTTCAAACAAAACTTTCAATGCTTTATAAAGGGAATATAAATGTCTTTCAGCTCGCTGCCCAGATGCTGCCTTCACGGACAGAAGGGGCACTCTCTGAGGAGGGTGGGGGCCCCTGGGCCCCGAAACTCAGCCTTAGTGAACATCGCTCACAGCCAGGCCTGGTGTGCAGCGCGGAGGGGCAGCTGAGCCGCTCCTCCTGGCATCTGCGTCCTCGGAGGGCTGGTGTCTGGTGTCCACCCCAGGCTGAGCATGGGAGGAGCTGGCTGACCCTGGGGCCCCACACCTGGGGACCGCAGACACACAGTTTGCGGAAAAGGCCCTGCAAGGCACAACCAGAGGGTCACTCTGGTGGGCCAGGTTTTGTCCTCGTGGCACTGCTTTTTGGGGGGGGAATGCAGGCACCAAGTGCTGACACTGAGCAGGGCCAAGGGAGTGGCCACGAACTCAGCATGGGGCTTGCGGCAGGACAGCGGGCGTGGTAGGGCCACCTGCTCACATGGCCGGGCCCCTCGGTGAGGCCCACAGCTCCTGGGTCAGGCCAGGTCAGCCTCGTGTCCACTCTGTAGCAACAAAGAAGCTAAGCTGTGGGCCACAGGCAAACATCCCGCCGCCCAGTCCTGCTGCGGCACACACCATCCATAGAGCTGCAGGCGCCTCTCGGAGGGCTTCTGAGCCCCACAACTGGCCCACGTCCTTCTAGACTAGGGTGACAGACAGGCAGTGAGAAGGAGCCTAGCCCAGTGGCATGCAGTGCTGCCCTGTGTGATCTAGTTTTAGCTCTTAGAAATGGTTATCAGGGGCTGGGCATGGTGGCACTTGCCTGTAGGCGGCAGCCTAGGAAGCCACGGCCGGGGCCAGGGATCGCAGTTTGAGTCCCGCTGGGGGCATATAGGGAAACTAGTCCCCAAAAATATAGCTGGGCGTGGTGGTGCGCGCCTGTAATCCCAGCTACCTGGGAAGCTGAGGCTGGGGATTGCTTGAGTCTGTGGTACCCCCAGCAATGTGAGCCTGCGGTTCTACAGGCAAAAATAGCAAGACCTAGTCCAAAAACAAGAGACATCGTTATCGGGTTTTTGAATTAGGATTTTACACACACACACACACACACACACACACACACACACACACACACTAGATTTTCACCTCGTTAACTGTT
>PVHY01021382.1:0-24006 GCA_004024945.1 Uropsilus gracilis
TATACCACGACTTTTTCATCCATTCATCTCCTTTAGGACATTGGATTGTTTTCATGTATTTGCAATTATAAATAGTGCTTCAATAAACAACAAAGTGTCCCTCTGTATACAGGTGTCCCTCTTTATAAGTATTAAGGTCTCCTTTAGGTAGATTCCCAGTGGAGCAGTTGCTGGGTCAAATGGTAGTTTCTATTTTCATTAGTTTGAGGGTCCTCCACACTGCTTTCCATAGTTGCTGGACCAGTTTACATTCCCATCAGCAGTATAAGAGTGTTGCTTTCTCTCCACATCCTTGCTAGCACTTGTTGATGCCTGTTTTTTTGATGTGGGCCATTCTTCCTGGTGTAAGGTGGTAACCCATTTTGGTTTTGATTTGCATTTCCCTTATTGCTAGTGATATTGAGCATTTTTTCATGTGCTGTTGGCCATTTGTATTTCATCTTTGGAGAACTGTCTTTTGAGTTCTCTCCACTTTTTGACTGGGTTTCTTGTTTTGTTTTTGATAAGTTGTGTGAGTCCCATGTGGATCTTTGTCATTGGACCTTTACCACTTGTATGGAGGGCAAAAATTTTCTTCCAGTTGGTTGGGTTTCTTTTTGTCTGTCATCTCTTTTGCTGTACATAAGTTTTTTAGTTTGATGTAGTCCCAGGTGTTTGTTTTCTTTCATTTTTTTGCCAGCTGTAGATGTGTCCAGAAATGGTATTCTGAAAATTCATAGAGGGTTTTACCCAGGCTTTCTTCTATGTATTTTATTGTTTCAAGCCTTTTATCCATTTTGAGTTGGTTTTTGTACATGGTGTGATGGAGGTGTCTTGGTTCATTTTTTTTGCAAGTCTTGGTCCAATTTTCCCAGCATCATTTATTGAAGAGGCTATCTCTGTTCCAGTGTAAGTTTTTCACTCCTTTGTCAAAGATTAGTTGACTATATTTGTGTGGTTTTATTTCTGGGCACTCAATTCTGTTCCACTGGTCTGATTGTCTGTTTTTGTACTAGTACAAAGCTGTTTTAAATATTATGGCTTTGTAGCATATTTTGTAGCATATTTTGGAATTGTAATACCTCCATTCTCTTTTTTTTCAGGAAGCTTTTTGATATTCGAGGTCTTTTATTATTCCATATCAATTTCAGTAACTTTTGTTCTATCTCTTTAAAGAATGTCTTTGGAGTTTTTATAGGTATTGCACTGAATCTGTAGATTGCTTTTGGTAGGATGGACATTTTGATGATGTGAATTCTTCTAGTCCATGAACAAGGAATGTCTTTCCATTTCCTTATGTCTTAGTAGAAGACATAGACATAGAAGAGATAGAAATCTCTTTTAGTCACATTTTAAAATTTTCTTTGTACAGTTCTTTCACATGTTTTGTTAGATTTATTCCCAGATATTTATTTATTTATTTATTTATTTATTTATTTATTTGTTTGTTTGTTTATTTATTTATTTTAGGTGCCTTAGTAAATGGGATGTTTTCTTTAATTTCATTTTCTGCTTGACTTTTTGCGTATAGGAAACCTACTGTGCATTGATTTTGTAACCGGCTAACTTACTGAACTGGTTTATTGTTTCACATAGTTTTTCTGTGGATTTCTTGGGGTTCTCTAAATCAAGAATCATATCATCTCAATATAATGATAGCTTCAATTTTCTTTTCCTGTTTGTATCCCTTTTATATCTTTCTCTTGCCTTATTGCCCTAGCTAGAACATTCAGTACAATGTTAAAATGTATAGTGGAGAAAGTAAGCATCCTGGCCTGGTTCTAGATCTTAATTGAAATGATTTTCAATTTAGCATTGAAATATTTAGAATGATGTTTGCTATAGGTTTGTCATAGGTGGTTTTTATTATGTTGCTGTATGTTCTTTTTATCCCCCAATTTTTTAAGAGCTTTTATCATGAATGGGTGTTAGACTTTATCGAATGCTTTCTCTGAATCTGTTGATATGATTAAATGGTTTTGGTTTTCTACTTGTTGATGTAGAGGATTATGTTGATTTCTGGATGTTCGTAGAATATGTTTGGCAGTTTTCCTTCTTTTTCAGTTTTTTGGTAGAATTCGTTAAGCAGTCTGGTCATGGGTTCTTGTTTTTAGGGAGAGTTTTGATGACTGCTTCAATTTTGCTGCTTGTGATTGATTTAAGTTCTCTATTTCTTCCTTGTGCAATTTTTCATAGCTGTATCTTTCTAAATCTGTCCATCTCATCAAGGTTGTTGTATTTGTTTACATATAGACATTCATAGTAATTTTTTATTATCCTTTAGATTTTTGCTGTCCATAATTTCTCCTCTATCATTTGTGATTCTGCTTATTTGACTGTTCTTTCTTCTCTCCTTTCTGAGCTTTGCAAGGGGTTTATCAAAAAAAAAATTTTTTTTTCAAAGAACCAGCTTTTGGTTTTGTTGATCTTCTGGATAGTCTTTTTGGTTTCTAAATTATTTATTCCTGCATTTATTTTTATTATTTCTTGTCTTCTGGTTTTAGGATAATTTTCTTTTACCTTTTCTAATTCTTCAAATTAGGAGATTAGGTTATTTCTTTGATTAGTTTCTTGCTTTTTGGGATGAGCCTTTATAGCTGTGAACCTTCCTCTTAAAACGGCTTTTGCTGAGTCCCAGACATTTTGGAATGTTGTGTCTTCTTTGTCATTTATTTTGAGGTAGGTTTTAATTTCTTCTTTAATTTCCTCAATTACTCAGTGTTTGTTTAGTAGCATGTTGTTCAGTTTCTATGCATTGGACACTCTCCTTGCTTTCTTTTCATTGTTGATTTCTACTTTGATGCTTTTATGATCAGAGAAAAAAAAGTTGGTACTCTTTTGGTCTTGTATATTTATTAATGTTTGTCTTATATCCTAAATTGTGTTCAATTTTTGAGAATGATCCATGTGCATTTGAGAAAAAGGTATATTCCTTTCTTTGGGGGTTCAGTGTCCTGTAAATATCTATCTAAGTCCCTAAGGTCAAAATCTTCATTTAGAGCATTTGTGTCTTCATTTAGTTTTTGTCTTGTTGATGTGTCTTTTGATGTGAGTGGGGTATTGAAATCAGCCACCACATAGGAATTTTCACTGATGTCTGTTTTTAGTGCTGTTAGTTGTTGTTTGATGAATTTTGGTGCTCCCTTTTTCATGAGTAAATGTTAATAACTGTTATGTTGTTGTTATATATTAATGCTTTTACTATTATATAGTGTCCTTCTTTAACCCTTGACACCATTTTAAATTTAAAGTCTGCTTTATCTGCTGCTAATATGGCTACCCCTGGCTTCCTTCTTCTGGGGGCCATTTGCTTGTTTCCAGACCTTTACTTTTAGTCCATGCTTACCTTTTGAGTTCAAGTATGTTTCCTGTAACTAGCAGAATGTTGGGTTTTTTTTGTTTGTTTGTTTTGATCCAATCTGCTACATCGGACGATTGATGCTTGAGATTCTGATGTTGGTTTTTTGGTGGTCATTTTGAAGTTTTGTTTCCTTTTTTTGGTTCTATTTATTTTTCTGTTGGATTTGATCTTGAGGCTTCTTGCAAGATTTCTTGGAGTGGGGGTTTAGTGGTAACATATATCTGAACACTTTGCTTCTCTGAAAATATTTTAATTTTTCCTTTGTAAGGGAAGGAGAACTACACTGCATCAAGTATTCATGGCTGATATTTTTTGATATTTTTTTGTCTTGGAGTTTTTTGAAAATTTCACTCCAGTCTCTCCTTGCTTGGAGTGTCTCTTCAGAGAAGTCTGAATTCAGCCTTATTGGTTTTCCTTTATCTATTTCCTTTCTCTGGTCGGTTTTATTATTCTTTCCTTATCTTGGACTCTTGGGGGGGGGTAACAATGATGTGTCTGGCAGTGTGTGTGTGTGTGTGTGTGTGTTTTCCATTAAGGTAGTTGGTGCCCTTCTGCCTTCTTATATGTCTATTTTCATTTCCTTTTTCAGGTTTAGGAAGTTTTCCTCCATTATTTCCTTAAATACCCTTTCAGTTCCCATATCTCTTTCTTGTCCTTCTGGGATCCCAATTACTTTTATGTTTCCTTTCTTTAAAGAATCTGATAGATCTTTGACTTTTTCTTCTATTTTCTTCTTTTGCATGTCTCTATCTTTTTCTTTCTTTGTCCTCTCTATTTCTGTATCCTCAAGAATACTCCATCATTCTTCTATTTCCTCTAATCTGTTTTTTTTTTTTTTTTTTTTTTTTTTTTTTTTTTTTTTTTTTGGCTTTTCTCTGCATTTTGAGTTCTGCTGCTGCTCCTTTTATGTCCTGAATCTCTTTCATTTTCTTTTTGAGGGATTCAATCTTATTCTTCTGTTCATCAATTATGTTACTCTTATTGATACTTTCTTTTTGATATTTTTCTGCTTCTCTTAACTCATTGAGTGCTTCTGTCATGCTGAATTGGATTTCTCTTAACTATTCAATGCTTTTGTCATGCTGAATTTGAATTGTTTGACTGTGAGATATGACATTTCTTCTATGTCATACTTATTGTATTCTGGAGGCTGTACTTCCTTTGATGATGTATTGTTTCTTGTGGGGCTTGTTTTGAGTATTGGCATTTTTCCTCCTTCCTATGCTCTGTTTTCAGGTTTATTCTACATAATGTGAAACTCTGGCTCTTTGTTGGTTGTCATGGTAGCTAGAATCTTTTCTCAGGTTGTGATTAATTCTGCCTTGTTCCTAAGCTGCTGAGGTGATTGGCTTCCTTGCTTCTGATGGCTTTTTTGAGGAATCCAATTCCTTTGCAATCTGTGTTATCTTTTCTTGGGAGTGACTTTGATTGGTAGTGAGTCTGGGATTGTTTGGGATTGATTGGTTTGTTCCTTGTTCTTTTTTTGGAGGGGGTTTGTTCTCTTTCCTGTCCAGTTGCAGTTGTTGGGTACTTTGCCTGTGCCACATAAGCAGAGCTAGCACATCAGGAGTTTCTGGTGCTGCCAGACTCCACGAGCAAACCTGGGATGCCATGCACCCTTTGTTCTGCCTCCCCAGTCCTCTGAATATTTTTAGATAGCTATCTAGACATGGCATTACTGGGTCAAATAGCAGATCCATATTTAATGTTTTAAGACACCTCCATACAGCTTTCCCGAAGGGCTGTACCAGTTTCCATTCTGCCCAGCAATGTAGGAGTATTCCCTTTTATCCAGATCCTTACCAACACTTGTTGTTTTTGTTCTTTGCTATATGGGTCTTTCTCAGAGGTGTGAGATGGTACTCACTGTGGTCTTGATTTGCATTTCTCTAATAACAAGTGATTTTGAACATCTTTTTCTTGTACCTGTTAAGTGTTTTAATGTCTGCTTTCGGGAGGTGCTTGCTTGGTTCTTATGTTCATTTTTGGATTGAATTTTCTTTCTTTTTATATCAAATATATATATTTGAACATTTGTTTATGTATAAAGAATTGTATGTGTTTTTTGTATATTTTTGTATCAGTTCTTTGTCAGATGTATGGTATGCAAATATTTTCTCCTATTTAGTAGGGTTATTTTTTCTTTTAGCTCTGATTTTCTTCACTGCACAGAAGTCTTTTTATTTGATGTAGTGCTAGCTGTTTATGTTCTCTTGTTTCGCTTACTATTGGAATGAATTCCTAAAGGCATCACTAAAACTTATGTCATGAAATGTTTTCTTCTGTTTTTTATGGTTGTAGATTTTATATCCAAATATTAAATCCATTTTGAGTTGATTTTGGTGTAAGGTATGAGGCCTTGGTCTAGTTTCATTCTTTGCCACAAAGAACTCTATTGAAACTCTATTGAACTCTATTGAAAAGGTTGTCCTTGTTCCAGTGTATATTTCTAGATTTTTGTTGTAGATTAAATATATATATGATAATATATATATATGATATACATATGTATTGTGTTCTAGTGATGTGTTATATTATTCTTGTATATATATCTATATCTTGTATATATACATATATACATGTATATGGGTTTATTCTGGGCTTTCCATCCTATTTCATTGATCTGTACGTATGTGTTTGTATTATTTGATAAGAGTGAGCATGTGCTGCATATTTCTAAGCCACAAATTGTGGAACTGTGGACTCTGGGTTTGATGAATGTCCAGATTATTTTTTGGCTTGTGCTATTTCTTAGTTCAGTTCAATAGATACACTATCTATTGTATATTGCATTAATTAATTAACTAATTAATTTTTAAGTAATTTTTATGTTTTGACAAGTCTTGCTAATTTTGGAGAGATTTCATCTCCCAGAGTAGCTTATTTCCAGTGATAGTAAGCAACTAGCCCTGCCCATGAGTATACCTTTTATATGTAAAAAAGCCAATTCAAAGCCCAGTGCACCAATCCCTTTCATTTAACATTCACATGCTCAGACAATGTTTCTCATATCCTAAATCATTTCAAGGTCAGAAAATTTAAACAGAAAACTGCTTACTATCTTGTAAACCTAAACTTCACCACAATATTTAAGTGATTCAATTCTAGCTGTCTGACCCTTACTCAAAATTGCCCATCCTGCCTTGTCCATTCCTTCCTATGGAAACTATGATTACAAACTCTGGCCCATATTTTCTCTCCTCTCTCCTGACTGACCCTTTTTTTCCCTTTCTGGTCTTGCATGATATAGCTTAAGAACTATAAATAATAATCTCTTCTATCAATGTAGCCTTTGAGATGGCCTTGTATATCAATTTATGGGATGGGGCCATAGAAAGTAAGTAGGGAAGCATACCTTCCTACAATTTGCTATGACTGTTGAAAAGAAAGTCTGTTAAAGAAGTGACTGTTGCAAAAATGTGAAATACAATGTCCTGTTTTATCTAAGTTATTGTAAAGTCCAAAACCAAATTCGTTTTAACAATGTAGAAAATAATAACAGACACACAGAGAATTTCATTATAAGTCAACTGTTAATTGTAGATGTCACTATTTTACTGCATAGACTTGTCATTGAAATTTGGGTCTAGATTCACATACTATTCTATTTCTGTTCATTCTCTTCTGTTCTTCTCTTCATATACATCCACACAGGATAGATTATATTCTGGAAGTGGAGTAATGACCCCAAAATCTAGAAAATGGGAACCTATTGCTTAGAGTGAGTGGTAGGGCAGCTATTCTCAGATACTTTGAGGAAAACACATGTATTTACCCTTAAATAATTAAACTTTTCTCTGTGTGGCAAGTTGTGAATAAGCAATAGTAATTTTTTGAAAACTGAATAACATAGCTCCTAGTACTGGGAGCTCAGCACTTAGGTTATCGCTGAGCTGAATGAATGTGGGCCCTCCAAATTCAGTTAGACAACATTGTTAACTGCTTGTGGTTTCTGACATATAGGTGCCCAATATGGTACCACTCTATCTCTCAAGAAAAAAACCCTAAACAACATTCTAGCTTATTCCACTACCTGTAGATTCTGAAGGAAAGGTCAGGATGTGCTTGCTAGGTTAGCCTGAATGATTTAGGCAGCTGAGGTACTTTGACCCCCCAGAGCGAGGATGAGGAGAATGAGGATAGGGAATGAGCATCTGTATGCTCAGTGACGTTGTAAGCTGTAACTTCTTAGTTACATATCCATGTTATTGCTGCATCTGTTTATGAAATTTTCGTGAGGAAGTAGAACCCAGTCAGTTTCCATGAAAAGAGGAAAACTGAAGGAACATTACTCCATAAAAAAGTGTAAACCTTGCTTTTTAGTTCTTCCCAGCACCCCAGTATCATGATATCCTGGTAATGTTTATTTTGTGAATTAGATGGTTTGTTTTGTTTTTGAGGGAGTGATAACTATGTTGTGCTAGGAAGGAAATAAAGACTAAAAAGTAATTGCTAGTAATGCCTGAGTCATGAATAACCTGATAGTTACGAATAGCCTGATAGTAACTAAGTTTCCTTTTACCCTGAACCTGAAGTAAATGGTCACTTGTCCTTTTAGAAAATGACTTTTCTATGCTCAGTGTGATGCCTTGCTTAAATATATTTCTACTCTGCCTAGCTCCAGGAAGCAGTGTAAATGTTTAAAATTGTCTAGAATGTCTTCCTAGTGTATTCAAATAGTAATTCTGTGTGTGTAACTTGTGATGTGTTTTTGTCTGAGTCTTTGTGAAAATTGATGTCAATGAATTAATTTTCAGGAAAAGAGGAATGTTGGTGTTTATGAAAGCTGTGAGGTAGCATGTAATTCCTACAATGCTGTTAAACAAACAAAATTTTAATTCTGTTAAAATTATCAGTTAAAATATCTGTTAAAGTCTGTAGACTTTACCTTTCCCTCTTCTCTGTTGATGAACTCACTTGTCTGTATTATAAAATTGCATTGCGTTATCTCTTACCTCAGTTCATTATCATCTGGATTTTTGCAAGCCCTTTTTAGTAGGGGATGATATTTTCTGTGGGAAAACCCCACATGAGTTCAACAGATTGGGAGTTTGGAACAGAGGACCAAAATGGAAATGGGATATTGGGAGAGCATTAGGGATTTGAAAGACAAGAAAACTGGCATGATTGAAAAGCTGTAAAGGGTTAAAGAGAAGGAAGTTCAAAGAGAGATACAATGAGGAAGACCAAAAATTGGAAAGAGAGAAACTGGAAAGAAGCCAAAGTGAGGAAGGAATCAGGTTTAGAAGGAAAGGGACCATCTGGATAAGTGTTTAGTGATTCAAGATAGACTTTTCTTTATCAAATGTCTTCCCATGTCAACACAAACAATGAAGAAATGAGTTCTGACTCAATAGTGAACTTTTAGTACCTGACATTGATTAAGCAGAGAAGGATGATATTGTCAGTCCAGTAATAAAGGTAAGAACCCGTACTGTGTCAAATTGGATAGATAGATTTTAAGTTCCCTCATACTCTTGTCTCTAAGCATTCCTGAACATTCCCTTTGATAAACGCATGTGGACATGTATGTGCATGCTTGCATGTTTGTGTACATGTGTGAGAGTACATGTGTGGCACTTTTTTAAAAAATAGCTAAGAATAATACATATTGCAAGAAAATTTCAGCTATGTGGAAGAAATAAATGTCATCCTAGATAACAAGAATGAGAGGAATAAAGGGATATTCACATTTATTTGTTTGTTTGTTTGTTTATTTATAGTTTACTTATTTATATATATATATTTCATATCTTTGTTTTCTCCGGGGTTCACCCATCACCTCCCCTCCCTGACCACTCCCTCCTACTTCCCCCCCTCTTCTGTTGTATACTTTAGTTTGGTTGTTAGCTTGTTTGAACATATCTTTCTGGCCTTGTGCTTATTTTTCTTATATCCCATATTCACATTTAAAATTTAATAAATTAATGATAGTAACTACCAAATTGCTATCCTATATCTTGGTCATTGCTATTTTCCTCTCCCAAAGTATAGATATCAAAGTTAAGCTGTCAAGCTCATATATAAAAAAAAAAAAAAAACAACTTTTTTTGGTGAAGAAGATGTTGGGGAAACTACCCCAGGACTACCTCACTGCAATGACCTTATTCCTCTAGTTTTCTGTCTTATCAACTGCAACTGAGTTGACCTTTCTAAAACCCCAACGTCACTCCTCAATTTCAAAATATTGGTTAACATTTTAGGTCTCCCCCATAGTGTGGCTTGCTATAATGGATCTGTTACTCAGCAGGACACTTTGGAATGATCATTCACAGTTGGAAATAATCAGTATATCTAAACTGAAGAATTGGGAAAAGCATATGAGCTTCAGGAAGGGAGAAGAGAGCGAGAAGAGAAAAATCTTGTGATAGCACCCTCAGAAACATCAAAATGCACATGGGAATTAAACTGACAACTCTTTCAAAAGGATTTTTCAAAACAAATCCCTTATGAAACTTGTAGTCTAAATTTTCTTATATGGTTACATAATGTTGATCAGGTGCTTGATAAATCATCAGTTAATATCACTGTGGGCCTTCTGGTTAATCTGTTTTCTATGCAATCACATGCAGCTAGGAATATACCCAAAATCATAGGGAAGTCCAGGAATACTTATCTTCAAGGCTCTGAGTCAAAAGTTCAGCTTTTATTTCTATTTTAATTGACCACCATGTACATTTGTTAAATGAAAACTAATAATTATAATGATATGGGATGACTCAGCTGGATGGGCTTCTAGGGCCTCTGGTAGTTGAAGTTGTATTGGGTGCCATGCTATCCTGGTGGGTGGAGTCTGAGAGAAAACCCATGAGAGGAAACAAGAAATGTGTAAGGGCACATTAAAAGGATGAGACTGGAAGTGGCCCAAGGAGAGAGTTGGGAGGAACACAAGAATTGCAGACCGGTAAAGAGGAGGTGGAGTGACTGGGCTGGGTGGAAGACCCTCGGAAGTATGTGCTGGTGGTGGTAAGGAGCCATGGTGAGAGAGTGACTGGCAGAGGAGTAGCTGGTGTGGAGTAGAATGCCAGAGTGGTAAGCCAGGGATGACCAAGGGCTACTCAGAGTAGGCCAGGTGAATGTGGCCAGATGCTTCTGAATGTGGGCCTGGAAAAGTGTGTGGCACTGGAGCAAGGTGGCATGGAAAGCTGATAACTGGAGAAAGCCAAGGATTTGGAAAGCTGCTTTTGCATCAGTATTCGTGGGGAAAGTTTGAAGAACCTTGGAGAAACTGAACAGCTCTGAATACTGAAGGGAGAAGAAGCAAAGAGAAGATGGAAAAGACTGGAATTTGCAAAGTGCCTGCCTCAGGTTTAGAGGGGTAAAATGATACCATCTTGAACATGTGTCTTTGGGAACTGTGGGACTAAAAATGGTGACTGCAGTAAGATAACAGGCCACTTTTGACATAAAGGACTGTTTGTTTGACTTTTCATTTTCCTGGTTAATTTTCCTTGTTAATAAAACCCTGTTGTTTAAATTGCAATGTGACTGGAAACTGCCACATGCAGGTAGGAAAAACCAGGAAAAATCTGGGCAGCAGAAGATGCATTTTAAAAGTGCCTCTTCTTCCCTTTGGCTTTGTTGGTTGGAGGCTTCTGCCCTATTTGCACATGATATCAGTAATAGCATAATAATAATAATATTGATAATAATATATGGTGGTGGTGGTGGTGCTGCTACTACTACTACTACTACTACTATTCATACTAAAATAATAATAGCTAAACTTAATTGGAAAATAAAGCTAATAAAATAAAATAACAAGGAAAATGTCTGACTCTAAAACAGACATATAAACCTCTGATTTAGAGACATAATTTAAATCCCTGGTCTGTCCTGATGATGTGATCACTCTGAACAGCCCAATAACTTTGTATCTTTGAATCTTAGTTTGTACATCGGTCACATGGACAATAATTGAACTAAAATTTCTAATATTGCATGTAAAATGTATTTTTTCCCAAGATTTGGTTATGATTTTGTTTGAAAAACCTTGTCAAGTAATGAAAAATATGTATGTAATTTTTGCACTTTTGCGTTTTACCTCTGGGCACATGTGTGAAATTCCCTTATCGAGCTTATAAAATACTAGAAAAGTCCAAGTTAGAAATGTATAGTATTTCCGATTTTAATGTACTTGTCTTATTTAGTAATCAAAAAATCTTTTTCTGTATTGCGATAAATATGTTTAATGAAGTATGATATAAATGAATTCCTTCATTCACCAGGCATGTTTGCATACAAACAGAAATCTAAAATTAATACTATTGACACTAGGCAACAACATTTTAAATTTCATTTAATCTTAATAGGTTCTGCTCATGAGTAAATTTTACATTGTAATCATGTTTTTGATTTCTCCTTAAAACTTGAGTTCTCGATTCATTTCAGTAAAAATAGAAAATTGTGTTTCAAACTGATTGTAACCTGAAATTATTTTCTAAAGATTTGAAAATGAGTACTGTTCTTGGGAAGCTGGCGTTTGATCTCATTTATGAAGATTGTGTGCTATTATTTGAATAGAATCTTTCAATTTTGATGAAGTGTAAAATAACTGGGATTTAGGGAAATACTAGCTTGACCTTATTTTTGATGAAATAAAAATAACAGGCTCATTTGTTCATTTAAATAGAATTTGATAATACAGAATGAATAAGAATACATTTTGTGAGGATCATTACATCGAAGTTCTTCCATCATCATATTCAGGAAGGGTCCCAGCATCAGCATCTTCTGGGAAGTTACAAATGTGGTCTTGTCCTGGTCCTATTGAACTAAAAACTCTTAAAATGGCACAGCAATATGTTTTTTTTAACACACACACTGGGGATTCTGATGAATGCCTAAAATTTAAGAAATATTGTCTTAAAATTCATAATTCTGAGATCAGGCTAAAATAATTTATTGAAAATTGTAGCCTTGAAATTTTTAACTTCACATTTCTTTATTATATTTCTCATTTCTTCCTATTGTTTTCTATCTCTATTTCTTTACTACTCTCTCTCTCTCTCAATGTCTTACACATACTGATAGTTTTTGTATGAGTTTTGCTTAATCCTTTTTTAACTTGTTCACCCAAAATATTTTAAGTGAACTTATACAATTATGTACTAACAAAAACAAAAACTAATTCAGTGTTGTGTCTTGCACATGTAACTGTTCAAAATACTTTGTATGTGGTATCTAATTTAATTATCAATAATTATTTTACAATAGTTATCATTGTAAAAGGCTGTTACCTTTTAGATATCCCCATTATACATATAAGGAAGCTGACGTACAAAAGCTAACTAAGTTACCAAAGGGTCTACAGACAGTAATCCAGATTCTATTCTACAGATAGAATCCAACAATCTCCTTCCAAAGATAGCACCTTCAATTAATTCACTATGTTGTTTCAAAACAGAATGAATGAATAGTTGGGAATATATTGGCAATAAGAAGACAACATGAGTCTTCTGGCTAAAATGCAGTTTCAAGTGGTTGATAAATATGATTCATGAATTTACCTCTATCTCTAGTAGAGAGTATAAAAAATGAGACACAAGAATTACCAGTACCAAAATGTGGAAACAAACCAATTTTTAGTAAGGTACAACTGTGTCTTGAGTAAAATACCTCATAACTACATTCTTAGACATACCACTGGGATTTTAATTTCATTCATTCACTTTATTTGTTTATATAATAACTTTCTTTAAAAAATTTATATTTGCCTATATCATTGTTAATTTTTGGACAGCATTTGATTTCTCCTCCCCTGGGTGTCCCTGCAGTTCCCCTAACAACATAACACTTATAATTCTTCACCATAGTTCCCTGTGCTTCTCTTTGAGTTTATCTTTTTTGATCACTGTATAGTATTCTACAATGTATATATACTTATTTTCTTGATTGATCCATTCATCTCTTTTGTTGCCTTTGGAATGATTCTTTCTTGAGCACTTTTTAAATTAGATATTGCAGTTATTGCTTGGAGATAGAAATAATAAAACAATCCATCATGCCTTAAATATAACTAGAATGTAGGATAAAGCACTGGTTGTGTTTTCCTTGGGCTTTCCATCTTTATCTCTGAGTATAAAGCTAGAGAAGACCTTAATGACAGGCAACAACATATTTGGAACAAAGTTCTATGAGGAGATGAAACATAAAGGAGGATTAGAAAATTCTGAAAGAAACGTAAGCAATCATTTTTGCTGACAGTGGTTGGACATAGGAAACAGTTTATTCTTTGATGAAATCTTTTCTTTGTAATATACCTCTAAACAATCTGGACCCAGAGTTTTTGGGACTTCCTTTGTTGTTTGGAAACCATGTAAGTATAAGTAGCTATAAGTATAAAGGGCAGAAGGAAACAAAGTTCATTGTTTCCACTGTTGTGAAGTATGTGTGTGTGTGTGTGTGTGTCTATGTGTGTGTGTGTTACATCACCAAGAAAGCACCCCTGATTGCCTGTGAAAAGATCAACCTGTGCCCTTTTGTAAATGACCCTAAAATTGAAAATAGATTAAAGACATTTTCTTTCTCTTTTTCCCCCATACAGATTTATATAACAAAGCGATGTCAACATAATGGCCTGCCCCAGCAATCATGGCTTCTCTTCAATTATCATGACTCCTTTCTTGAGCTTTGGCCATGAAACCCTAGGGATAGAAATGTCTTGGATCATAGTATTTGAGCCTAAAAATAAAGATAGGGGTGATTTTGACCACATGGACCTTCAGCCTATGTTTCCAAGTGAAAATTATATCAAGAACATCAATGCTGGTCATAATTTTCTTCAGTATTTTGAAATAAACTATGTCAGTTAAATGACTCATGATCCTTGCATCTAAAATATCTATTTTTTTTTGTAATTGAAATTCAGAACACATGCTGTCTACACAGGACCCCCTCTTATGAAGCCATCACTGTAAATTTCTAAGAGCAAAATAAATGGAAAAGGCAAGAGAATATAGAAGTTGAGTGAATTTGAGTGGACCTGGAAGGTAGTGGTAGCAACAGAAAAGTGAAAAATAATTGAGTTTCATTGTCTGAATTTTAATTTGCATCAATGGTGTTGTAGTAAACTTTTCTAGACTACTTTTTATTAGAAAGTGGAGCAACAAACTTGTTCTGAAGTCTTGATAAAAATGTTGAATTTTAAAATATTGTGTTGGGCATTTGAAGGTTGTGTTCAGGAATTGTCATGAAGGTCTTAGGCATTTTCACCCAGAGTGAAATTCTCTGGATCCTTCTGTGGAAGTAATGGCAGCAATTGTTTCTCAAAGAATTTTACATGAAATTCTTAAAATTTGACAGAGTCTCCTCAGTGGGAAATGCTCTGCTTAGTTATTTCTCTCTCCTCTCTGTGTCTTTCTCTTGCAGTCCCAGCAAAAGTGCATTGTGATCTTTGCCCTGGTGTGCTGTTTTGCCATTCTTGTTGCACTGATATTTTCAGCTGTGGACATAATGGGAGAAGATGAAGATGGACTCTCTGAAAAAAATTGTCAAAATAAATGTCGGTAAGAGGTAACAAACAAAAATTCTCTTTTAGGGGTTGGGTAAGAAAGACAAGAGGGCCCTAGGCAGTAGAGAGAAAAATATCATAAATATTTTTTTTCAGCCAACTTGTCCGTGGGTTATTCTGAAATTTGAACCTATCTACTATTGCTCTTACATTAAGAATGAAGGAATAAGTAAATAATGACTTAAATTATTTTGCAATTTAAACATTTTGTACAGAGAGTTGGTTGGCAAGAATGAAATTTTCTAACAATCTGTGTTTCTGCGGATCTCTGAGGTTTTGGTTTGTTCAAAATGAGATTATAAAATGAATGCTTGAATGAACAAAGAACACAGTGCTGGTTATGTCAGTTGGAGCCTAAAAAAATTCTTAAGGAAAATTTCAGTTTAAAAATTAGTATTTAATAGGTTAACATGGAATAATATTAGAACTGAATTGTCTGTGAGAAGACATCACAGAATTTCTTGTTTTTCTAGAAATTTACATTTTATGTATCATGTCTTTTAGTGATTTATTATTGTGTGACTTTTATTGATGTAACAACTTACAATATTGTATATAATTTGGGTACATAAATTCACACTTCTTCAGATGTATGTTACATCTAAACATCCTAGCACCACATCACCAATGATATTCTACCATATACCCTCTTAACATCTCCCTGTATCCACTCCGTTGTTAGCTTCTGTTAAACAATTTGATTCCTAGGATATGTTTTAGTTTACTTTTCCTGTCCCTTTATTATTTTCTTTATATTCCACGAATGAGTGAAATCATTCAATATTTATCTTTCTGTTTTTGATTTATTTCACTTAGCATATGCCCCTCCAGTTCCATCTATACAGTAACAAATGGCAAGATCTTTCATTTTTGATAGTTGAATAGTATCCCACTATGAATGCAGATATATAATCTCCAGCCATCATCTGTTGTTGGACACTTAAGTTCTTTTCATAACCTCCCTATTGTAAACGCTGTTGCAATGAATGTAGAATATATATTTCTTCAAATTCATTTTTCCATTCCTTAAATAAATAGTAAAAAATGGAGTTGCTAGATGGAATTGCATGTCTATTTTTAATATTTTGAGTATATAATGAACAACCGTTTTCAGGGTTTTCTTTTTCCCCACATCATCACCAATTTTATTGTTTCCTTTGTTTTGAGATAAGCAGTTTTCATAGGAGTGAAATGGTTTCTTATTGTGCTTTATTTTAGATTTGCATTTTCCTGATAAGTGATGTTGGGCATTTTTTCATGAGTCTGTTTGCCATCTGTGTGTTTTCTTGGGAAAAGAGTCTATTTAGGTCTTCTGTCCATTTTTTGATTATGTTATTTATTTTCTCTTGTGATCTTATGAGTTGTTTTTAAGTCCTGAATATCAAATTAAAAATATTTGATATATATGTACAAATATTTTCTACCATTTAGTCACTCAGTAGTGTATCTTTCTTTACTGACAGTTTCTTTTGCTCTACGGAAGACTTTTCGCTTGATATAGTTCATATTTAAATTTTTTAATGGAGCAAATTGACTTAATATACTGTTGATATTTTGGAAGCATAGGACCCCTCCTCTCAGGTGTTGGCACAATGGTACTCCCAAACACCAAAGCACCTATAGTTGACCACCACAGTTTATGTGCTCCCTTCCCTCTTTGCTGTCCTCCTTCCCCAACTCTACCCTCCACCATCTAGAAGTTTATGCTTTTATTTTCCTTTCAATTGGACTTGAGTCGCCAAAGACATTCTTGAAAACAGTGTCAAGGAGTAGCTTTTTTATATGTGTTTTATATTATGTATTTTATGGGTTAAGGTCCCATAACCAAGAGTTTGATTCATTTGTTTAAAAAGTTACTTATTTTTTGACAGCATTGTTGATTTTTGGGCAGTATTTGATTTCTCCCCTCAAGTGTCATTCTTATAGTTCTTCTACCACCATAGCACCCATGATTCACCGCGCTAGTCCTGTGTGCTCTTCCCTTCCATATTTTGATCTGTATTCCTGCCCTTTTCCAGCTGAAGCCTCAGATCCATGGTCAGCTTGCAGGTTTTGTCTTTTTTTTCCCTGACCCTTTGTCTTTTTTTTCTATATTTCACATATAAGTGAAATTATCTGATAGTTCTCAGTTTCCTTCTGACTTTTTTCACTTAGCATAACCCCTTTTAGCCACATCCATATTGCTGCAAATGATCTAAGTTTATCTTTTTGCTGAGTAGTATACTATGGTGTATATATACAACATGTTCTGATCCATTTATCTGTTTTGGAACTTTACGGCTATTTCCATATCTTAGCTATTGTGAACAATTCTGCAATTAGACACGGGAGTGCAGAGATCCTTTCAAATTAGTGTTTTTGCATCCTTTGGGTAGATTCTAAGAGTGAAATCACTGAATCCATTTTTAATATTTTGAGTAACCTCAACACAGATTTCCCACAGTGGTTGGACCAGTTTATATTCCCACTGACCATGTAAGAAGGTTCCATTTTCACCACATGCTTATCATTTTTCAAAAATATGGGCCATTCACATACATGTGAGGTGGTATCTCCTTTTGATTTTGTTTTGTATTTCACTGAGAAGTAGTGTTGCACATTTTTGTCATGCGTGTTGTTCATTCTCATTTTTTAGAAAAGTTTCTTTTTTGCTCTTCTGCTTTTGTTGCTCTTGAGTTATATAAGCTCTTTTTAGACTTGATATGTCTTTTTCCCATTGCATGTGTGCAAATATTTTTCCCACTCAATAGGGTGTCTCATACCATAAACCAAAATTACTCTCAATGAATTATAGTGCACAGTTTCTTTGATCTATTTTGAATAATTTTTGTGCATGGTAGGAGAGGTGGTCTAGTTTAAGTTGTCTTTATGTGATTGCCCAGTTTTTCTAATATCATTGGTAAAGAGGCTTTTCTTTCCATATTTTATGTCCTTGGCTACTATTTTGTAGATTAACTGTCAATAATGCTGTGTGTTTATATCTAGGATCTTTGACCTGTGCTTTTCATTGCCAATTTGTATTCATTTCATGTCTTCATTACATTTATTTGCTCTATCTTGAATGTCATAAAACTACACTGAATAATACTGGTGAGATGAACATTTTTGTCTTCTGCCTGACCTTAGTAGAAAAACTTTCAATTTTTCACCATTGAGCATAATGTTAGCTATGAATTTCTCATACATGGCCTCTAGTATGATGAGATATTTTCCCTCTATTCCCAATTTATTGATTTTTAAAGACATAAATAGATATTTAATATTGTCAAATGCTGTATCTTTGTCAACTGATACTATCACATAGTTTTTACCTTTCCTTTTGCTGCTGTGGTGAATTACAACAATTGATTTGTAGATATTAAATCATCCTTGTGGGCCTGGCACGGTGACACATGCCTGTAAATGGCAATCTAGGAAGCCGTGACATAGGCCTGGGATCATGGTTCAAGTCCTGCTTGGGGCAACATAGCAAGACCTGGTTCCAAAAAAATAGCTGGGCGTGGTGGTGCACATCTGTAATCCCTCAGCTACCTGGGAAGCTGAGGCTGGGAATTGAGTCTGTGGTACCCCGGACAACATGAACCTGCAGTTTCACTGACAAAAATAGAGAGCCTAGTCTCAAAAAAAAAAAAAAAATCATCCTGTATCCCAAGAATAATAATTGAGATGTATGATCTCAATATATAATATTGAATTGTGGTTTGCAAATATTTTGTTGAGGACATTTTTAAGATCTATATTCATATGATATTGGTCTATAAGTTTGTGGTATGTATGTGTATGTGTCTGTGTGTGTGTGTGTGTGTGTGTGTGTGTGTGTGTGTGTGTGTGTGTGTATGATGTCCCTGTATGCTTTTGGTATTAGATGTGCTTGGAAGGCTTCCTTCTTCTTCAGTCTTTTGATAAAGTTTGTTTTTGAAGGTCTGGTAGAATTGACTAGTGAAATTATCTTTGTCTTGTTTTTTGAGAAACTTGATTACTATTTCATTCCTTGTTTGTAATTGATCTGTTCTGGTTTTCTTTTCTCTTTCTGATTTATTCTAAGAAAGTTTATAAATCTAAGAATTTGTCCCTTTCTTCTAAGTTATCCAATGTAGTGGCACAAAGATTAAAATGTCTTTTATGAACCTGTGTATTCCTTGAAGTAATTTCTCCTAATTCATTTCTGATACTACTTATTAGTTTTTTTTTTTATTTTGTTCTTAGAGTTTCCCAAGAGTTTTATCTTGTTTGTTTTTTTAAGAATCAACTTTTGTTTCCATTTTGCTTGTTGTTGCAATAGAGTATCTGAAACAAAGATGAAATCCTCAGGCTAGCTAGTAAGTGAGCTTATTTTTAGGGAACAAAAAACTCATGAGGGGTGAAACCCACCTTCAGCATAACCAGCAAGTGCCTGGAAGTTTTATAGTTTATAATTTTCCCCATTGGGGAGTGCATGGGAGTTTTATAGATTTTTAGGTTTTTACCCTCTCCTTTGGTAGCTGTTTCTGTGTAGGTGGAGGCGGGAAGGTATGACTCTTGGGACTTTCTGATATGTTTGTGTCCTAGGTCAGTGATCTTGACAGGTGGAGGTACAGGGGGTTATTGCTGGACTTGAGTTTGTTTAGGGCAGGACATAAGGGAGAAGTAAATGGCCTTATTTGGGTCTTTTAAGGATAGGAACTTGAGTTTATTTGGGAAGAGGTGTTTTCCATTTGCTTGTACTGTGTTTTTAATTTACAATTTCATTTGTTACTTCTATATATTTTAATATTTGCTTCATTAAAAGCCATCCTAAGTGACTTTTGCTTTTCTTTTTATAGAGCCTTAAGGTATAGATATATGTAATTTATTTGCGCTCTTTCTTGTTTTTTGATATAGGCTTATATTACCATAAACCTCACTCTTAACACCACTTTTCCTGCTTTGCACAGGTTCTTATAACATGTGTATTTCATGTTCATTTGTCTCCATATATGTTTTAAATTCTCCTTTGATTTTCTCATTAACCTAATATCATTCAGTTGCATGCTGTTCAGTAGCCACATATTTGAGCATTTCTTTTTCTTTCTGTGGTCTGTGGTTAATTATATTTCATGTCATTTTGGTCAAAAGATACTTGAAATGATTTTTATCTTCATGAATGTATTTACACTTGTTCGGCAATCCAGCATGTGATCTTGTGTTAAGTATGTTCCACATGCACTTGAAAAGATGAGCTCAGTTTTTTGGGAGGGTGGAGTACCATATAAATGTCTATTAATTTTCATCTGCTCTAATTGATTATTTTGGGCTGTTGTTTCTCTGTTAATTTTTGATCTGATTAATATATCTATTGATGTAATTTGGGAGTTGAAGTCCCCTGTATTATTGTACTGCTATTAATGTCAATTTTTAGATTTTCTAATAGTTGACTTATGTTTGCACTCCTTTGTTGATAAAAATGTCTTCCTGATGGATTAACTCCTTTATTGTTACATAATAACTATTCCTTTTTCATTAACAGATGGAAGTCAATTTTATATGATGCAACTGTGGCTATTTCTGATTTTTCTAGGGTACCACTTTGGATTTATTTTCTAACCCTTTTGTTTGACCTATATTTATCTTTGGACCTCAGATAAATCTGAGGATAATGAAGGTTGGATATTATTTTGTGATCCTACTATTCATTCTTTGCTTATTAATTAATGAATTCACTCCTTAGACATTTAGGGAGATTATTGTTATAAAAATATTGGTCATTTTAGTGTTTATTGTATGGATCTGGGGACCTGAAGGGCCAGTTCTTTCTAAAGGAAAAAGAGCAGGTATCACTACTACCAGTGTTCAGACACAGTTCTTGACACACTGTGTCTTAGTCTTTCCTGACCTTTTTGATGGTCTCTGTCTCACCTCCCTTCAGAGATAATGCACTTCACTTCCCTGTCTCTGCTCCAGATGTGGCTGCTCCCTCCAGATGCCAATCAGCTGTGCCCATAGATGATTTGGGTATCCTGCCACTCCATCATCTCTTTTCTCCTCTTTAGTAACATTAAGTAACATTTCTCTGGGGTCATTTCTCACTGCCATAGCCATCAGATAATGGTGTGCTTGTCAATATTTAAATAGTATTCAAATTAAAATTGTATATTTAAATAATTTACATGTTGCAACTTTTCTTAAGTCAAGGATGAAAGTGCCAAAAAGGGGACAAACATTTTCAGTTAGGCATTTCTGCAAACCTGAAGTGAGACCCCAGAATTATAACAGCTATTATGAATGAGAGTTTATAATGAATTCTGATATTGGTCTCTGTGCCCCCTTTTTCTAGCTTTAAATAATCAACAAACTAGTAATGGTGTATGCTTATCCTGAGTAGTTTCTTAAGAGTTAATGACCTGGCAAGAAAAATGTTTGGCAAAGACAAAATTGATACATTGTTTTCTTTCATACATTCAAATTTAGTTACCAGGTAGCAGTACTATATGTATAAAAGAAAACAATAAGAGAGAAATCAGTATACGTATTGAATTTGATCATTCATTTTGAAAAAGTATTTCTAAGTATGTTTACTTTTGAGATTGAAATTGGGAGGAAAAAGTTTGTATTGGGCTAATAAGGCAAATGACAAAACTACAACAGATTGTCATTATCTTTATCCTGTAAACTCCTGTTATTATGTTATCCTGAATACTCCAGCTATATAAGTGTTTTGTGCTAATGCTATTACACAACATTCTGTGGAAAAAGGACCAATGATTTGTGTGTATTCAGTGGAATGGTACTGTTTTTCCCCATTTCACCCTATAATGAAGTCTGTCGAGTGCTTTAAATGGCAAACCTCAGTGCTTCAGAGGCAGCTTGATAAAGGTCAAATGCTAATAGCTTCCGTTAGACAAAATACCCAGGGTATTTTAACACATATCACCATGTACTGTTAGTTTTCAACAACAACAACACACACCAAAAACAAAAAGAGGGAAGCTTTAATTTAATTTTTACATTTAACTTATGCAACTGGAATTTAAGTCTAGGTAATTCTTCCATCTGAATCAATAACTAAATCATGATAATTCAACTCTGTTTGTACCTGCATCTATAATATTATTCCAGTACCAATCAATCTCCTGCTTTCTTTTCCCTAGGTAATCACTGCCATCTCTTCAACAATTTGCAGTCCCTATAGAACCCAATTTCTTCTACAGCCTCTTCCCCTATGTACTGTGTTTCTGTTCTACATTTTCAGCTGTGCAATAAGCACTTTATCTTCACTGGTTCCTTCACTGGATTCCCTGATAACCTTATGCAGAGGTGCTTTTGCTTTTTCCTTTCTCTCCAAAGCATAGGATTTGGTAGGGGAACCTCAAGCCCTTGTGTTTCAATTCAGTCCCAGGCTCCAGTGGGACACAGTGGGACAATTCATTATCTCTCAACATCTTTGATCATTATCATATCAATTTGTTATTTTTATGTGTCCTTATAATTATAGTACCTTCTAATTAGATTTATTCTCATCTTGTTTTGTGCCTAACAGTCTAACTTATAGCCCAATCCCTTCCTATTTTCCTTAGTAATTCTATAATACACTCACAACATCTTAGCCTTACTGTTTTCAACCATGCCAAGTCAATATATTTGCTATACACTTCTCCACTGCTATTAACATAAAACTGCTCCACTTACAAGTTAGCCCAATGCAATTAAAAATAATGGGCTTTGAAATCAAAAAGTTCTAGATTCAAATTTTATACTTACTAATTCTATACACTTGGGCAAATTTATTAATAACTAAGTATGTACTTGCAGAGTCCTAAAGTACCAAACAAGGAGTTATATATAATATAGTTAGTGATACTGTTGTCATAACACATTGTGGTTAGAGCTACAGTGGGACTATTAGATATGGTTTGGGAAAGTCGCCA
Organism: Uropsilus gracilis; assembly: GCA_004024945.1. Classification (NCBI taxonomy): domain Eukaryota; kingdom Metazoa; phylum Chordata; class Mammalia; order Eulipotyphla; family Talpidae; genus Uropsilus; species Uropsilus gracilis. Next base: position 22,736 of record PVHY01021382.1, read on the forward strand.
TACAGTGAAGAGATAAACCTGGCTCTGGACTATGATCCACTCCTGATGTGTTATGAAGACTAGTTTCATGTATTTAAAAATTGTAGATTAAAAGAATTATCTCTCTCACATGGTTTTATGAGGATTCAGTGAGTTATATAAATTCTTAAAAATCTGTCTATGTATATATATATCACCTATCTATTTATGTATTTATCTACCTATCTTGTCTACCTGTCTAACTACCAGGCCCTTACTTTGTATTTCCAAAGAATCCAGATGTTTCTCTTCTTGATTCACAAGTAACTTTCTAACTCCTCCACATTTTTGCTGATCCTGAATTTCCTTTCAATCTAGTCTAGTTTTAGTTTTCCTCTTTTAATTTAGTAATTAATGATACAGGGTTGTGAGTGATGCAGTTAAAAAAATTGTGTTGGTACCAGAATACCCTGGTAGGCAGAGTCTGCTAGAAAGTCATGGGAGAAGAAGTGAGAAGCTCCAAAAGGTAGATAAAAGAAAGGAGCAGAAAAAAAGAGAGAGGGAATAAGAGAGAGAGAGAGAGAGGTGACGAACGGATTGATAGAACAGGACTGCATGGCCTGGCCAGGGCAAGCCCCCTGGCAAAATGAGCTGGAGGTGGCAAGGAGCTATGGTGACCAGCCAAAGAGTAACTGATGTCGAGAGTGTGGCACTGCAGCAAGATGGCATAGTGAAGTGGTACCTGAAGCTGACCAGGGATTTCGAAAGCTGATTTGTGCATCAGAAATTCTGGAAGATGTGTTAGTTCCTTGTGGATCTTCGTTATTAAGCCCTTGTCGCTGATGTGGAGGGCAAAGATTTTTTCCCAATCAAAAAATGGGGAGAAGAACTGAAAAGACACTTTTCTAAAGAGGAAATACAAATGGCCAACAGGCATATGAAAAATTGTTCGCTAGTAATAAGAGAAATGCAAATCAAAACAACAATGAGATACCACCTTACACCAGTAAGAATGGCCCACATCCAAAGAACAGACAACAAGAATTGCTGGCGAGGATGTGGAGAGAAAGGAACACTACTACACTGTTGGTGGGAATGTAAACTAGTCCAACCGCAATGGAAAGCTGTATGGAGGACCCTCAAGTTAATGAAAATGGAATTACCATTTGACCCAGCAATTGCTCTCTTGGGAATCTACCCAAAAGAGACCTATATGTGGGTACAAAGGGACACATGTGCTCGGATGTTTACCGCAGCACAATTTATAATTGCAAGGACATGGAAGCAACCTAAATGCCCCAAAACAGATGACT
>PVHY01021383.1:0-23961 GCA_004024945.1 Uropsilus gracilis
TACAGACACACAAAGAGACACACAGACACACATAGATATGCACACAGGCATACAGATACTCAGATACACGCAGACATACAGACACACAAAGAGACACACAGACACACATAGATATGCACACAGGCATACAGAGACACACACACACAGACATACAGACACACAGGAGTCGTCCCGCGCAGGTGTTCTGTCCCCTATAAGGAGCCAGGTGGAGGCTGAGGTGCCAGCACCCACCGCATGGAGCGTACACTTCCAGTCTCCAGGCACAGTTGTTCCGCGGCACAGGGATGAATGGCCCTCGCTGTTGCTCTCCCACTTGGCCCACATCCCACTCTCCCCTGGGCCTGGCGACCCTGGCCCCAGAGCCTGCAGGGCCGCCTGCGTGTGTTCCCAGAGCCCTGGTGCACGGGCAAGCATGTGCACGGTTCCTGCCGGCTGGGCTCCCCCAACAGGGACACGGGCCCTGGCCAGGGAACACGCGTGACCCCAGGGCAGCGGTGGGGCTAGGTAACCGCAGGGGCAGGGAGGACCGCAGGGAAGGTGGTCTGGTTTTGCTCTCAGAGAACAGAGGCCGGCAGGCAGGCATCAGACACAGCCAGGGCCCCAAGAGCAGGTCCTGCTGCTCGCTCCAGGCCCTTCCTTTCCAGATGAGAACGTAGCAGGTGTCGGGAGCGGTACCTGGGTATGCGCTGCACCAGGGAGCCTTCAGGTCTGCTTCGCGCCCGCTGTGTCCCCCGCAGTGCCCAGCTCATGTCAGGGGTACGAGGCCTCAGAGAGCCAGGATCCGGTGACCAGAAGTGACTGGACCCGCCTGCACCCAGCAGGCCTCATGGGCCTGGTACCTGTTGTCACCTCCTACCCAGCTGTGGGGAGAAGAGGGTCCACGCTGTCCCTCTCCGGACACACGCACGCTGCTTGGCTTGGGGCGTGACATGAGGTGAACCAGGAAGTCTCACGACCTGAGCCAGCACCTGAGGGGTCGCCGGGGGGCCCCAGGAGGAGAAAAGCAAGACACAAACAGTCACAAGGTACAGCATCCCCAGGTGAGGCTCACCTGGTTCCCCCCCACCGCCCTAGCGGGCACCTCCATGCACTTTGAGTGCTTGGAACAGATGAACCAAAGTGACTCCATCTTGTTGAAAACCTCCATTTTGAGACCAGTGTCCTCTCCCTGCCCTCGGTGGAAAGGACCCGCCATGGCTGGCTGGCCCCACATCCTGTGTCTGCCTCCCCTTATTCCTGGTTGTTCCTGACAACTGTCTTGTCCACTGATGGAGGATGGACACCAGCATTATCTTCTTGATAGATGATGAACATCAGCATTGTCCGCCTGATAGATGATGGACGTCAGCATTGTCCGCCTGCTAGATGATGGACGTCAGCATTGTCCACCTGATGGAGGATGGACGCCAGCATTGTCCACCTGATGGATGTTCCCAGTTAGGAGAACATGTCCCACCATTTCAGGAACGTGGAAACGTGTCCTGTAGTTATGGGAACGTGTCCTACACTTGCTTGCTGGCCTCACAATGGTGGGCAGTGGTGATTTTGCCCTCTAAAAGGTTGTCACAGAAACTGCTCAGGGTCTCTCTTGCCGAGCTGGCTTGGGGACCCTGGTGCCCCAGTCATAACCCTGCAGCCGTGAGCTACAATTGGAGTCCTTGTGTCTTGTTGAGTGGCCACGCATCACAACATTAAGGTCATGGCACCTGGTACTTCATGCCCAGCGCCCAGCTGGCATGTCGAACCCTTGACCCCAACCATCCTCCCCCAGAACCACTTGAAAGGCTTTGCATGCCTTCCAGATGGAAATAATAGTTGCAGAGGTGGGAGCGTCCCTGTACATGGCAAGATGTGTGCGCGTGACAAGCTAGAACTGGATGCCAAGGAGGAGACCTAGACAAGACCCATAGGTCTGTGTTAGAACCCAGACTGTGGCTGTGCAGGATATAAAATATTAACCTCATCGCCGGCTTTTATTTTAATAAGAGTCTCTTGGACTAAATAATGGGACAGATACAGTGTCGCGCTTCCCAGCAGCGCTGTGGGCAGCCTCCTGGGATGATGGGGAGGGGGAGGGGGGGGACTTTGGTAAGTGACACTTGTACAGGCTTAAATTTGAAATTGCATTTAATTTGTATGTCCTATTACTTAGCTGAAAACATGTACCTCTAAGGCAAATGCAGACGGAAATGGGCAGCGAGCTAAAAATATTTGAGAGGCAATAATTCGCCTTAATGGCATCCACACCTAGATGGGGAAAGTAATGACGCGTCTCCCGGGAGGGCTGTCTCCGGTTTAATTTGTTTTCCCACTGTTACCGGCTTGTCAACCTAGGACGGTGCTGGGGGGGCTGTTCAGGAACTTGCCTTTTGTTTCACTTCTCCGAAGCATACTCCAGGCCAGGTACTTTCTTCCTCGCGTTGACGGAACTTTAGTTGCTCATGGTGCACAGTGATGGCTCTGGAAACAAAGGCTGGCAGCTCGGAGGAGGAAGGTTGAGCTCCTGCCAAGGTCTCACCCCTTGTCTGTGTCTCATCCTCCTTCCCCGAGACTCCAGGGGGGGACAGAAGGAGACTTGGGGGTCAGGGGCTACGGCTGGACCCAGTGTGGTCCAGGGGCCTAGGAAAGGAAAAGGAGAGGATGTGCTCAGAAGTTGTTCTGTCTCCAGGAAAATGAATCTGATGGCAGACGAGACAGGAACGGTGAGACCACGTGAATGGGGAGTAAGAACACGGGGGGGAGCCTGTGTCTCCAGTAAGGGGGTAACCTGGTGAGGGACCCCAGAGCCTGGTCTCCATGGCCCTGTCCATGTGGCGGGAAGAAGAGGCTGCCCGCACTCAGAGCACACGCTGGAAACGTGTCCATGTCAGATGCTCGGCTGAGCCCTGTGCAAACCAGCCTTTCTCTCTGGCTGCAAATGCAAACCCAGCCACGTGTTCCCAGGCTCCAGATCTGTGGCCCCTGGGGTGGCTTTTGAGGACCTCCTGCCTCCTGTGGGTCCAGACTTCTTCCTCAGAGTACCTGGGCTGGAAAGTACTGTTGGTCCAGAACCAGCCCCAAATGTCCTTGCTGATGTCTCACATTCCTTCCCGGCAGGAAGAAAAATCCTTCAGAAAATCCTCCAGAAGCTCCCCCTAAGGCTGGGACTTCCAGAAACCATCCTCTCCCCACTGTGGGGAGGGCAGTGTAGGGTGCAGCTCGGGGGACCAGACAATGGGGGCCGAGGGGCTGAGGGTCCAGGATAGACTGAAGCATCCTGGGGTCTGAAGAATGATGGCTCCTGTTGGGGGGTGGGGTGGGGAGGCGGGCAGCTCGTCTGACGGGCCCGACCACCCTGCGTGGTGGGTCTCCTGAACAGGAGCTACTAGAGTCATTGTCAGGAAGCCGTAGGAGAAACCTTTATAAGGTGCAATTACTGGCCTTGAGATCTTAAGCAAATGACTTAATCTTGACTTTGCCTTTTCCTCACCTGTAAGGCAGAATTGCTGGGAGAAAAATGGATGGGGACGTATCTGGAAGAGACGGCAGATAATGAGCCCTGAGAACGTACTAGTTATTCTTGGGGTTTTATTTCTAGAGCAGAAAAGTGGCAAGGAAAGGCCTCTCTTGCTCTTCCTGCTGGTAAGCCAGGGCTCACGTGCACACAGTGGGTCTGAGCCACTGGTCTGACCTACTCTTGGTTCTGCACTGTTAGGAGTCGCGTGTGGAATGAAGAAGAAAATGAGACAGAAGAGATGGATAGTGATCTGTGAGGCCAGCCCACAGAACGGGGATCCTGAGAAGCTTGTCCAGGTCCAACTTTAATGAAGTTGTGAAGCCCCTTATACACCCCAGCCAGGAAATGTTACAGTGATGCCATGAGGAAGGAGCAAAGCGTAGGTGACATGCAGCAGGGAGGATGCGGGGATGCACGATGACAGGAGGATTTACCTGTGGTGGCAACAGCCATCACCAATAGGTCGTATGTCTCTTGTAGCATTCCAAAGAGGTCAGGAAGCTGGGTGACAGGTGAGAGAAGTGCTATTGCCCACCCTCTAGTGTGCCAGAGGGGGCTAGAGAGATAGGAGGTGTTCCTCTTACCTGAAGCTCGATCTCCCTACCTGCTTCTACGTTCCACACTGCATACCACTGGGCACAGTGTCAGGGAACCCCTCACCCCATCATTGCCACTAGTCCTGAGGACTGCAGTGGTCTCCTTGCCACTGAATGAGCTTGATGGCCTCTGCTCAAAAACCACACATTCTGCACCTACCTCAAGATTCTCCTGAGTGGGTTGCTAGTAGCTACTGTTTCCTTGCTTTCGTTTCTAGTTGTGTGGGCTGAGGGTACCCCCTCTCTGAAGCAAAACCCCACAGTCCACCATTGCTCATCCCCAAGATAAGTCCAGCTACACCCCATTGATGAGAACTTTAGACATTGCTGTGAGCTCTTGAGACATGAAAGAAAATCTCATAAAGATGCCCATTTGCCAACACCCTTCCCCATGTCTCCCCTCGATACTCTGCCATCGCCCCACTTCCTCAACAACATGGCTCCATCTTCTGATGGATTCACCCTATTTGTGAGGATTCCCACTGTTCTCTGTCTTTGCCTGGGAACTGCTATGCCTACAGGAGGCAGAGCTCCTTCCGAGACCCAGGAGTCACCACAGTGAGGTCATGAAAACAATTGTCCCCATGGCAAGCATGGCCAGGGGTGATTCCTCTTATTTTTTAATGCAAACTGAAGTCATGATTCTCTAAATGTGAATTTCAAATGAAATGATCTGGTTTTAGTCCCCAGTCAAGTCCTGTTATTCTGGTTTTGGAAATAATCACAAGTGGACAATCCATTCTTTCCATCTGCTGAGTCCCAGTACTGGTAGTAAGACACATGGGCCCAATTGCCTTTTGTCTTATGTCTGGCCATGTTTGTGGGTTTTAACCTTCAACTATTGCTGAATTTGTTCATGCACTTTTTTTTTTTTTGAAAATCAATCAATCAAAGAGAACACATCTTTAATGCGAGCACTTAAAAACATTTTAAATGCACACCTTTAGCTGCTGAAAGCCCACAGCTACATTTTTAGCAGCACATGCTCCAGTTTGGATAGTCAGAATTTTTTCCTTAAAGAAGTTTGCCCACACAGGAGAACTTCATTAATGTCATTGATTTTAAAACCAGTGAGCCACCTGATTGAAATGGATGGAAATATGGATCAAAATGGAAGGATGTATGGATGGATGTCTTCATTGTATTTGAATAGATGAATGCTGGGGGAGAGTAGATACAGAAAAGCCAAAATTTAATCACCAAAAAGGTTATTGATGTGTGAAAATCCACAGTTGTGTTGAGGATTTCCCAGCAAGTCACTTTACACTTATGTGTAAATTTTGACGGAATTCTCAAAAACACAAAGCCAAGTCTCCAATGTTTCCTCCTGACCTTACTTGTTGAAACCTGCAGCTTTCTAATTTAATTCTTGGGAGAGTTCATACATTGAACATAAGGGAGTGGGGCAGGATAAAGATTGGCAAGGTGTCTTGGAAAATAAGTCTACAAGTAAAATCAGTGATTTTAATGTACAGTCTGCACATCAGGGATCCTGGGTGTTGGAGGACTTAGGATAGTGATACTAAGATGTCCGCTGTGTTTCTCTTGGCACTGACACTGATGGTGTACAGTGATGGCAGTGACACTCTTGGCATCTCAGCCCTCACCAGGACAGGGGCACCAAGGATGATAGCTCACCTTTACCTATACTTCCAGGTTTATTGAAGAATGTCCTTCCAGAAACTAAACTTATCCATGCTATCATGCCCTGACTAGGAGATAGATTACATTAACTTTCTACCCATCTCATACAAATTACCCCCATGATTGTAAATAACAGCAATGAAATGCTCTCATAACTCCATAGACAGAAATCCAGCATGGGATTCTCAGTCTTTGTAGCTGCCTGTGGTCCCATCTGGGCCCATGCCATCCTCCCCACTAGAGAGGAAAATCCACCTCCAGGTCTTTGCAGCCAGGAAGTGACCTGCCCTCCTGACTCAGGGAGCCAGGAGGGTCCCTTCACCCCTGCTCACAGTCAAGCCCCCGCATCTTGCTGGCTTGCTCTTACAGCCACATCTCCTCTGTCCATTTAGAAATGATTCCACTTCTGGGACTCTACCCAAAGGATACAAAAAGCACTGAGTCAAGAGGAAAACTTCCCTCTTTTGTTTATTACAGCACCATTTACAATAGCCAGGGTAGGCAAACAGCCCAAATATTCCCATAAAGATGAATGAATCAAAAAGCTGTGGAATACTATTCAGCGATCAAAAAGGATGTTCACAGCAACAAGAACAGAGTTGGAAAGTATTATGCTAGTCAAAATTAGTCAAAATGTAAAAGATAAATAAATACTGGATAGCCTCACTTTTATGTGGGATATAGAGAAACCAAACAAAAAGACAAGAAACAGTTAAAACTAGCAAGCAGATAACAGAGGTATAGCATGAGAAAGCAGGTGGGAGGAAGGGAAAAATCAGAGGCAGGATGAGCTCACAGAATCAGGATGACAATTTATGGGTGACATGGTAGGGGAATGTTGGGGTAGACAATAATGTAAGAATATATATGATCAATTAAAAACTAATTTAAAAAAGAAATGACTCATAGTAACTTCCGTGAGGGGCTGCTGAGCGATGTTACAAGAGAAATGATCCCCACCTTTCAGCTCCCGGGGAGCCCACATAGGTGTAGACCCTACATCAGGAAGTCATGGCACTGCTTTGCTTTCAATGGCTGGTACAATGAATGGATTCCTGTCTCCTTGAAGTGTCAGGGTTCAGGTTACAGACAACTCACAGCCAAGTACCAGCTCACCTGGGTGCACACATTGTGGTGTCTCCACAGTCAGTGCACTCCCTTGTGGTCTTCTGAGCCCTGGGAGGCTGAGACAAGAGATGTAGCAACATGATCAGCATCTAGGTGCTAACTTGTGTGGGGTGAGAAGGCCCTGGCTCAAAACAGGCTACAGAAAACAATGGTGGGGAAACCTCGACCAAGAACCACACCTGCAGCAGTCAGTACTGCACGTTGCACCCCTTTCTGGAAAGAACATCCTTGGTGATTGCTTCCATCCAGATCTTGAAGAGAACCCCCGGGTGTCTCAGAGCCTCTGGGCCAGTGCTTTGTTCTCCATGTGCTCTCAGCTCAGTTTCACTCTCAGAGCTTTGCTAGTCATGTCACCACAGAGAACACACTCTGAAAAATGCACCATTGTAGTTGGTGAGCAAGTTGACCCAGCAGCCCACCAACTCCACGAGACCCGAGACTATATCCTCCCCATCATGAATCTCCTTTGTTAACAAAGTGCTTGGGGTGTATTAGGTGCTCAATAAATTCTGCCCCATTATCTACTTTACATTTCATCATATGTACGTTCAAAATGACCAATTTTCAACTAAGTCTGACACAAACGATCTACACTCATCCAGATATGCATGCGCATATACAAATCACTTTTATGTATGTAAAGTAAGTGGCCCACATTTATTCATTAGCTATTAATTGAGTCGATGTGTCAGACTCTGAAAATAAGTTGCTGAAAGATGCATCCTTTCTGCCCTTGATGAGCTCACCATGAATACAAGAATGACAAGAATAGCCAGCATCACCCACTAGCTGGAGGAAGTGCCGATGGAGGAAGGTGACCCAGCCTGTGGATGTGAGGTCACTGGGAACTTCTAAAGAGGAAACTCTAGGAAAAGACTGACCAGGGGTGTAGATGCTAAAGCATAAAGACCGTAAAGAGAAAAAAAGGTGCTTGGGGAACAGAAGACTCACATGCATATGTAAAACAACAGCCTGGGGAATCATAGTAGACATTCACATATGCTCACACTACAGCTTCCAGTCGCTCACTTCAATAGCACCATTGATATGCATATATCATCAGGTAAGTCTCCTCTTCTTGTGGTTACTGTGTTTCCTGATGTAAACTCAGTAGACTGAACAAGACCCATGGCTCTCAGCTCTACTGAACTTTAGATTCACTTGCAGCTTGAGTCAAAGTATTCTCGCTCAATGCCACACTGGTAAGCATGACCCATATCAAGAAAATGGGCAACAAGAAGTGCTGATGTGGGAATGTAGAAAAAGGAACAGTTATACACTGCTGGTGGGAATGTAGACTGGTCCAGCCACTAAGGAAAACTGTTTGGAGGCACCTCAAACACCTGAATGGAGTTATCATTCAATTCAGCAATTCTACCCCTGGGAATCTACCCAAAGGACAGAAAACACTGATTCAAAAGGACACCTGTACCCAGATGTACCTGACTATTTGCAATAGTCAGGATATAGAAACAACCCAAATGCCCAAAAACTGACTCTTTGGTTGGAAAGTAGTGGTATATGTATGCAGTGGAATATTATTCAGCAATCAAAAAGATGGATTTGATGCATTTGTGATAACATGGATGGACCTAGAAAGAATCATGCTAGTGGAAATAAGCCAGACAGGTTGATCCCACCTGTATGCAGGATATGAGGGAAACAAACACACAAAAGGATAGGCAAAACTTAAAACTAACAAACTGTCAGCAGAACTGAAGCATAGAACAAGGGAAGGGAAGGGGTAAAATCAGGGGAAGGAGGGCCACAAGAGATTAAGATGATAGTGCATGGGTGACAAGGTGGTGGGAGAACTTTGAGGTAGACAACAATTCATTTTAAAAAATTCATTCTTGGGCACATCTACAGCTGGCAAAATAATGAAAGAAAGCATAAACAGCTGGGACTACATCAAACTAAAAAATTTCTGCACAACAAAAGAAACAACGAACAGAACAAAAAGAAACCCAACCAAGTGGAAAAAAATGTTTGCCCTCCATACAAGTGATAAGGGTCTGATAGCAAAGACAAAGAACTCACACAACTTAACAAAATCAAAACAAAAGTCCAGTTAGAAATCAAAAACAAACAAAAAAACACTTCTCCAAAGATGAAATACAAATGACCAATAGGCACAAGGAAAAATGGACAACATCATTAGCAATCAGGGAAATGCAAATCAAAACCACAATGAGATACCACCTTACACCATTTTGATATGGCCCACATCAAAATAATGGGCAACAACAAGTGCTGGCATGGATGTGGAAAGAAAGGAACACTCTTACACTGCTGATGGGAATGTAAACTGGTCCAGCCACTATGGAAAGCTGTGTGGAGGACCCTCAAACTAATGAACATGGAACTACCATTTGACCCAGCAATCGCTCTTCTGGGATTCTACCCAAAGGAGACCTCAATACTTATACAAAGGGACACCTGTGCTTGGATGTTTATTGCAGCACTATTTATAATTGCAAGGACATGGAAGCAAACGAAATGTCCAAAAACAGATGACTGGATGAAAAAAGATGTGGTCTATATACACAATGGAATATTACTCATCAATTAAAAATGACAAATTTTGATTAATTAGCGATAACATGGATGGGCCTAGAAGAAATCACATTAGCAGATACAAGTCAAAAAGAAAAAAACAGAAACCAAATGTTTTCACTAATATATGGGACATAGGAAAAACAAACAAAAGGCCAGGAGGAAAAGTCCTAACAAGCCAACAACCAAACCAAAGTACACAACTGGTGGAGGGGAGAGGAGGATGGGTGGGAGTGGTCAGAGAGGGGAGGTGGTGGGTGAACTCCAGGGAATACAAAGATAGGAAATATATATATATGATTTATATAAAATTTTAATTAAAAAGATGTTGTCACTCAAGCCCCATATCCAGAGATTCTGAGTCTTCTGGTGCAGGAGAAGGTCCATGCAGCTTTTCAGGGGATTCTTTTAAGAACCGCCAACACGCAGGGAGCGATTTCCTTCTGATTCTCTCTTCACTTCCCCAGGCAGCTCCCCCTTATTCTTCTACCAACGTCTCACAAACGCTTCCTGCACACCTGCTGTCCACTGCACGTCCAGCAGAACGTCGCCTCCTGTGCCCGCGGGAGCTGCACCGTCATAGCTACTCTGACAGGCACCTCTCAAGTGCCTCGACCCCACCTCCTAGTCTTTCCTTCTGGACCTTCCTCAGCCCTCCCCACCCCCACCCCCACCCCCGTTCTAAATCCCGAACTGCAGCCCCTGAACTTGCACGACACAAAGTGAAGTCAGACAAGATTCTCTTCTTAGTCACCCGGGCCAGAGCCCTGTTCTGTGTCGGCCGAGGCTCAGGTCAGCGCTGACTGTAGACCTCCGTCCTCTCCACACCAGAGATGGGAAATCCCCAGCTACACCCCCCCCCCCCACCCCACCCCGCGGGCATGAGGCTCCGTCACCAGGTCTCCCCACCCCTCAAATGGGGGCTTGAGCTCACGGCCACTTCCCACCCCCAGGGACTCACTGTGGAAGAGCGGAAGAGCACCTGTCCCCAGGAGTGTGTCACCAGGGGTTGCCGCCTGGCTCCTCGTCTGCGCTGTGCTGCGAGCTTCCTGGATGACCACCGCAGCCCTGCAAGGCAGGGGCAAGACCTCACTCTGGAGAGGCCCAGGCTGCAGGCCCTCAGGGCTAAAAGACTGTCCCAGGCCATGGAGTGGTTTGTGACCAGCGGGGCCTCCCGCAGGTGGGCTCGTTTGGTGGCTTTGGGCCTCAGGGCCATGGCGCCCAGCCCCCCTAGAAAGCATGGAAATGCAAGTGGTGGTTTTCCCAGGACGCAGCCGCCCCCATGTGCTCCTGGGGCGCCAGACTCCAGCTCTGGCTGGAGGTTCCCTTTCAGGACCTTCTTCCGTGCAAATGCAGCCACTGGCCCAGACCCAGCAAACCGGCAGTGCAGCTTTGGGCAGTTGGCCTGCACTTTAGCACTCACCATGCTGGACTTTATCACAAGATGTCACCTGGAGGAGCGCGAGACCCGGATAAACAGACGCTCACCTTTATGGAGTGATCCTCAGCAAGCGGCCATGTGTTCGCCTTTGAGATTATTAGGGCTCTCTAGAGAAACAGCCAGAGAGAGAGAGAGAGTGAGAGAGAGAGAACAGAGAGATGGATAGAAATAATCCTATAACAAATAATGTGAATTATTATAGATGACTATGCATAATTAAATATGTATAAACTTTATATCTAGTTTGCATGTGTAATCATGTATAGATCATTATATACATGTATATTATATATTTATAATGTGTATTTATATAGAATGGATATATGCATATATCTATTAAATACTCATGTATCTTATTATTGTATCTACCATCATTATATTTATAATCATACTGTCAATGTGCAATTAACACTTAATAAAGTGTTAATAGTCTATTAATTATATGCTTATGTCTATACACAGTAAATATTGCTCGTACGCTGATGGAGGCTGGAAGTCCTGTGATTGGCCAGTCATTTTCGGTCCATGTCCAAGGGGCAAGAACCAGATGCACTGCCATGGAGAGGTGGGGCAGGGGACAAAGTGTCCCTTTCCCCGCCATCTTGTCACGTTCAGACCCGTGGTGGACTGGATGAGCCCACGTGGGGTCAGGCATCCTTCCTCATCGGGCTGATGCCAGTGTTCATCGCCCACAAGGTCACTTCACAGGCACAGGGAACAGCATGCTTGCCAGTGAGCTGGACAGGCCAGCCCACCGGTCAAGCTGGCACTTGAAGCCAGCCTTCCCGACCTTGCCTAGCACCAGTCTCTTCAGATCCAACAAAGCTGTGAGGTTCAGCAATAATACCAGACACGCTCTGACCACAGGCAGAGACTGACTATCACTTTGCTTTTCTGGGTGCACCTTGATCCAGGGGCGCTAGAGCCTTTAGGGACCACTGAGGCTGAAATGATTTTCCCTTTTGTCTGCTTGGGGTGTTTTCTCTTCCTCCCATGTCTTCCACAGGTCTCGCTACCAGCCTCAAATCCTGGAACAAGACACAGGACAAATTAACAAATTGGCTAATTACTGGGTGACTCTTAAATCCGGGTATGAAATGACGCCGCTGTTTTGAAATGACACCGCTGTTTTGTGACACGAACCGGCCCTGTGGGCTCTAGGACGACATCACACGTGGCACCAGAGTGCTCATAGCCATGACTGCAGCCTTGCCCCCTGTCTGGCATTTACTCTCATCTATAAACCACCTGCCACGAGCAAGGCCACGGCCTTCACAAGGAAACCGCCCGAGCATGTGATCTCAGGAGGAAGGTCTGACCATGTGAAGCCAACTCGGTCTGGGGCTTCGGGACTTGACTGTTGACCCAGGCAGCACCCCAGGTTGGAGGGAGTGGGCAGTCCGCATGGACGTTGAGTTTCTAGCAGGCTCAGTAGGCAGAGGCCAGCCTAGAGACATCACACACGCGATAGGGAAGGACTTCACATGGCAGCGTCCCCTCTGCACAAGCGGGGTCCCTGTGCTGGCTGGCAGTGAAGGATAGCAGACTTGGGGACATGCACAGCCTGATCCCCCTACCATGGAAGATTCTGGAACCCCTCTGTGGAGGTATTTTGTGGTGCATTGGACTTGCAGCTGGACTTCCTAGGGGTCCGAAGAGACTGGGATGCAGGAGCTAACCTGCCTGTCCCAGCTCACACTAACATGCTCAAGCCACAGCCACCGCACCACATGGGAAGCTGAGCTGGGCCCCGTGTTCCAGGGAAGAACAAGCGCCCTCCCCATCTCTCCTCATTGTACGGCATCCTTGTACTTTTTGAAGATCAGCGATGCAAGATTATCCAGAAGATGCCAGCAACTACGTTTTAAGCTGCAGGCACCTTTGCAATGCTATCTCATTTAAACTTGAGGGGGAAAAAATGCCTGATGGAGCAGGTCACGTTGTTGTTTCAGTGAGGGCTGAGACAACGGAGGTCCAGAGAGGTTCAATGAAATTTGGAGTTCAGGTCACTCTGACGTGAACGTTCACAGGCTCTCTCCAGCATCCTTATTCCAGTCGCTCCATCATCACTCACAGCAGCTTGAAATGTCTTTGGAATTCCTTGAGAGTCCATTTCCAAGGCAGCTGTTACCTCGTGAGTTGCCTCACCTTTGATTGATCGCTGTGGAGCAAAGCTTCCCCGCCACCACGATGCCAGCCTTAGGGAAATGAGTCTCTGGCTGCCCTCGTGACTGGTGGACAGGTACAGACCCACTCAGATAGACACCAGCTAGGCCAGCTCAGGCACATGGAACCTCCCTCGTGGACACGCTCCATGTCTGCTGACCTCAGTAGCCTCCAGCCACAGGTGAGTCCACAGGGCATCTGAAGGCTGGCTGGTGCAGGAAAGGTGACTAGCTGTATTCCACTGTAATGCGTTTACAAGTTAAGGAGCTGCAAGCGGCTACCATAGCGCATGACATAATGATAAGCTGTAGGCTCCTAAGAACAGCAACACCACGAAATGCAATTGCCCAGTGGGTGACCGTGAACTTGGAGTCAGCTGCTGGGCATCTGGGCTATCTCACGAGGGGCGAATCCCACGGTGTGTTGCAACGCAGCTCAGGGCAAGAAGGAGACCCTGAACACCCCACTCATGGTGTTGGAAAGAACCACAGTGTTAGGACTGCTAAGAGCCACTAAAGTTCAGAAAGTGACTCCAAAAGAGTTACTTAGCTGAGCAGCAACTGGACATGCATTTGTCTGGAAACCACACTCCTCCCTCTTCCCGTCTTCACTCGCTGCCACCTGTGCCCTGCAGCCCACGTGAGAGGTCTATTCTCACTTCAGAAGGGTGACCTCTTGCAGCAGTTCCAGGCCCCCCGACCTGCGGTCTTTGAGCTAAGCACTTGACACGAAAGGAGAGCGCTGCTTTGAGGCGCCCAGATCCCACAGAAGATGGCTCAGAAGGGTCAAGGCTGGGCCAGCAATAACCTTTCCTAGTAACCTGCCTGCACCCGTCCATGTTAACACACTGTGAGCGGAGCAGAAGTGACAAAACCAATCCATCACCCCCGAGCCAACACAAAGAGGAATAGAGAGGTTAACAGAAATTGATGACATCCCTGCTGGAATTTTACACTGATTCGGCCAGCCCTAGGATTGAAATAGACAAAGATTTATAGTCCGAGCGAGGACGCTGGCTTCTCTTGATTGCCTTGATTTTTTTTATGCGCTCCTGCATATTTATTCCCAAGCTCATCACCGGCTTGTAGCATTAGAATGCTGATTTGATTTTACATTCCAAGAAGAGCTGGGATAATGCAGCCATTTGCATGATGGGAGAGAAATCACCAGAACGGTGTCTGAGATTCGTGGCCAAAATGATCGCTAATGTTCACCTGCAAAACGGGATTGTAGCATATATATATATATTTTTTTTTTTTTGAAATTCAGATTTCCTTTTGCTCCTCTCAGTGTAGAAATAAAAAAGGGGGATGATTCCATATCCTGTGGCTGAGAAATTGTATTTAGTCATACCTCCAAGGGCTACAGCGGCTGCGAGCTGTTATGAATTCGTTTGATATCAGGGCTGTGCGATTGGCGTTGCAACACAAATTTTTCCCCTCATGACATTATTACTGAAAGCTTTTATCAGTTCATTGTGACAGAAAATTGATTATTATCCTTGACGTTTGATGGATAGCTTTCATAAAAAGACCTTTTTTTTTTTTTTTTGGATTTTCATGTTGGCCTAGAAAGTTACCCCTTATCTGAAAAACTTTCTGAAAATACAAAAAGAATTCCTCAGCTTCCTGGTAACCTTTTCTAGGCACGTCTGGGGGAGACAAGTGCCTATGGGGAAAGACGGCTGATGTGGAAGGATAGATAAGACACACACCAGTCACCTACCCTGCATCTGGAGAGAAGTTAGGGGTGCCAGGGCAGGTACCAAGAGTCCCCAATGAAATCTGAGTCTAATCCATCCCTTCAGCTTTATTTGATCAACAGTTTCTCATTCATTCATTCATTCATTCATTCATTCAATGTGTGTTCCGGACCATAAGTGCAGAGGCATAAGAAAAGGGACCTTTTAGACCCAAGCTGAATTCAAAGTTTGTTTAGGTATCTGTTATGTTTCGCTATATCAGCTGAAGAGTCTGCTCCTTAGATCCTAAGTCCCGCTCTGTGGATACACATCTTTGTCGTGCATATGAGAGAGGAGGTCTCATCCCTTCTCCCCAGAAAAGGAGCTGAGGAGTAGAGAGCAGGAAGACTGGACACAAGTTCCCCACCTTGTTCAAAGACTGGCCTGGGACCCCGTTCTTCAGGTTTGAAACCCAGGGCCCACGCTCTCCATCAAGGCCTGGCCCCAGGGGCACGGTATGTGTTGCCTTTTGCAATGGAGTCTTTCAGTTCATTCATTGGCGTAAACAGAAATGTACAAGCATACACACCACCCACCAGAAAGAGCACACAAAAGCCAGTGAATTGCCAACTCCAGGCAGGCTTCTTGGCTTCGCCTCCTTCTGCTCCACCCCAAGCTCTCTCCAGGCACCTGGGAATCTTTACAGTACCCCAGTTTCAAAAAAGGTTCAAATTTGAGTGACGTCATCTTTGTTTTGATTGGAGAACTTGGGGAAGGGTTTGTAAATATTCCTAAAGAAGTCAGCAGCTAGATTTGGGAGCACAGACCCTCGTTCCAATGTTGGAAGATGCTCAGCTCACCTGCATGACTTTGGGGCAGGGGTGGGAGGTGGGGTGGTTCCTGGTGGTGGACAAGGGAGTGGGGTTTGAACCCTCTACAGACCAAGGTCCTGGAGCAGAGAGAGAAAATGAGACCTGAATCAGCTGAGAAATCGGTCAGTTTCATTAAAAGCATTAAGGATTCAGTTCTCTTTAAAAAAATAGTTTTATAAACTTGAAACCCCTCCCTATGGAACTCACTAGAGTTTCTAACTAAAGCAGGGGTTTTTTTCTTACATGAAGGATCAGGCAGCTGTTAGGATCTGTGTGAATTACATGGCAAGGTAATACACATACACACACATACACAGCACACACACATACCTGGAAACTCAAGGAAGCTTTTTGGGAAAGAACACTTAGGTCACAGGGGAGCTAGAAAGTTGCCGATTTTCCTTTCTTTGCCCATGACCTCACTTTATGCTGTCGGAAAATGCACTTGTTTCTTCAGTCCCTCAGGGGTGTTATAATGAGGGCTGATAGTGTATTAGAATTAATAGGAACAGTAGGTGTCTAAGGAAAGAGGAGACTTAAAATAGTTCATTAAGTGTAGGCGGCAGAAAACTTTATTTGATGAATCAAATGGTCTTCATTAAAAGTGAACTTTTTCTTGGGAGCTGGAGATGACACTTAAAATACATATTTTTTTCTTACTAAGGGAGGGAGAGATATTAATATAGGATCATTACAGAAATTTTGCAACATATAGAAGACCATTTCTAGGGAAAAAAAAAATAAAAGGCTTGTGATTTATGACCGAGAGAGACAATAAATGTGATTGCTGGCAGGGTTTTTCCTTCGGTGTTTGTGTGCCTCTGTGAGTCACCAAATTAGGATCAGATGGTATAGATCATCTTTTATACTATTCTAAAAAATTACTTAGCATTTCATTCAGAGTTGTGACACTCAACATTCTTTGAAAATTTGGTTTTATTGGTGATAATACCTAATCATTTGGCCATAAATGCAACATGTTCCATTAAGTCCTTTCTAACTGCTATGCTTTTAATGACTCTGAAGGGTGTTCTGGTGCCTGAGTCACGTGAATCCCAGCTGAGATGCCTTTATTCTTCCATTTTTCAGAGGCAGAGGAAAAGTCAAAAATACGATTTTCCAAAGCCATAGAGTAAGTGGTAAAAAAGACTCAAACGTGGTTATTTTCACTTCAGGGCCAATGCTTTCAGAACAAATAAAAGTTCAATCACAGTTCTTGGAAGAAAGTCTCCAGAGAGAATAAAATTATGAGCTTTGGTACCAGACATTTGACCCCAAGTCGGGAGAGAAAGGCTTGTGTTTAAATCCTGACTTCTCTCTTGCCAGCCCTTGCTCGCTGAGCAAAGGGTCGTGCCTGGTCCCATCTCACCATTTATGAAGCAGCTTGTTTCACCCACCTGGTGGTGTGATGAGGATTACACAAACCCTGACGCACATAGATGTACCTGAGAAACATGAAGTATAGGGCAAGCTTTCAATGAATGGCAGTCTTGCTTCACTGAAGTGACATCACATGATGACATCATCTGAGGTTCAGTTTCCAACCTTCAACGTCAGCATACTTGTGTGTAGCAGGTTCAGGTCACCACTGAAAGTTCAAGTCTGTCCTTTCCCCATCACAGTATCACTTTCCTGATTCCCTCCTCCTCCCCCTCCCCTTTCCCCCTCCCCTACCTTCCTCTTTCCTCCCCCTCCTTCCCCGTCCCTTTTTGGTGATCAGCCCTTGGTCTCAAAGCCTAAACTTTTACTTTTATTTTATGCAGTTGCTTCATTTGTCTGCTTTCTGTGTACACTCTGTAGAAGTTAAATCATAAGATGTTCATCTTTTTCTGTCTGGCTTACTGCATTCACTAAACATGATTCCTCATGTCCGTCCATGGTGTTGCAAATGGCAGGACTTCATCGTGTCTTATTGCCAAGTAGGATGCCATCCTGTACAGAGACCTCATCTTCTTTATCCATTCCTCAGTGTTCTTAGCACTACTGACTATTGGTGCAGGCGGTCAGTAGCAGCTGGAAAAGTATTTCCTCTTGTCTAAATAGGTGAACTTGAATTCTAGTCAAACAAGTTTTGTTTTTTCTTTTCAATGAAACTTGAAGCCTTTAAAAGATGGGAGTTTCAAATCTAGGGACTTTCTGCAGCCCCTTGGACCCTGAGCCAGGATGTAGCAGAGAAGAGATGATGCAAACTGTGAGGTGGAGACAGAGAGACAGAGACAGAGACAGAGAGAAAGACAGAGACAGAGAGAGACAGACAAAGACAGAGAGCTACTCAACACTTAAAAATGTGCTCTCAATTACTTGGCAAGTTTTAGAATTTTGGTTCCCCTACTGCTGGGAAAAATGATGTAAGCATAACACACACACACACACACACACACACACACAAACTTGTATTTACACAAATGTGAAACTGAAATGAACTATGGTAGGTCCAAACTGAGATATGTTATGACTATAAAACCCATACCAGATTTCTAAGATCCATTAGTAAAAACTGCAGGTGAAATATCTCATTAATGCTTTCTATTTTGATTACATACTAAAATGATAATATTTTGTGTGAAATAAACACGTTATTAAAATTAATTGACCTGCTTCTTTTCACCTCGCCAGAGTTGCCAGATGATGGGGAATGACACGTATCCCGCATCTCACACTCCTGACTGCCATCACGGGCCTGGGGTGGGAGTGTTACATCCACAGCGTGGACAACAACCAGCCGCTATGTGCCCAACCTCCTGTTCTCAGGAGATGAGAACGTTAGCAGGGGAGGAGGGAAAAATGCATCCAAGTGACCCCGAGAGTGGTCACTCTCCCATCAATCCACTGCTGTACTGAACTATGTGAACGGTGAGGACTTTCCCCAAAAGTGCCCCAGAGAGATAAGAATTACTGACATGTGCATTCAGGTACCTTGAAAAAGTGTTTAATGCAAAGCAAAACAGCTGAAGTCCACCTTCAGACAATATGCCCATGTCCTCAGCTGAACTGATTGCTTCCAGGATGCCTGGGTTTTTTGCTCCTCAGAGAGTGGTCAATAATCTCTTTAAGTTACTAGGAATTTTCTCAAGCTAAAGAGGTCTTTTTAGTAACAGTGGCTGCATCAAAAAGTTTCTTCTTTGACAATCACGACCCTGGTATAAGTAGAAATCAGGAATTCTCTAGTTTTGTTTTTTTTTTTAAGATTGCTTTCATTATTCAAAAAGTTGTGTTTCTCAAAATCAGTGAGAGTAGAGAGGAATTCTTAAGAAACAAGATTCTCAAAACATTCATTTTCCCTGAGAATTCTCAAGGGGCTAATTCTTGAGCTGAATTATTCAAGTAAGTACTGTTGATGTGACACCTTTTAAAAATTCTTGATTTTTCTAAAATTCAAAACAAACAAATTAAAACCCCTAAAAATGCAAATTAGTAAAGTGATTGGCAAATTCCAAGTTGTCTAAGTTTAAGTAATTTATCTTTACTATTTCTTTCACAATTTTAGCATAAGCACTCCATTTTCAGGTACTTTAAATATGGATGGGCAAACAGATTAATGAAATAAATATATGTAGGCATGTGACTATTTCATCTTCATTACTCAAAGTTTATTCTTTCAAGTTGACTGAAAGCATTTATTTAGATCTCCCTGTTGGGAAAAGTTGGGGGAAGAACTTGTAAATCACACTTTGCTAGGGGTGTGAGGAAGGTGCACGTGTCTGTAGGTATATGTGTGTATCCATGCATAAGTACTTGTTATTATGCAGACACATATTCATACGAACACATATATGTATGCACGTCTATATTATATGTATACATGAGAGAGAGATGTCGACTTTAAGGAACTGACGCGTGAGATTAAGGGTTTGGCAAGTCCCAGTTTTGCAGGATGTGCTGGAGGCTTGGAACCAGGGTGGAGCTGATGTCCAGTCTCAAGTCTGAGCTGGAGGCAGAACCCCCTTCTTTATTAGGGAAGGGAGTTCCGTGTTCCTCTTCAGGCTCACCAAGTGTCATGAGGTGGCAAAGTACTTACTCCAAGTCCATCATGTAAATGTTCACTGCAGCCACACGCATCCTCAGAACCTGCCAGACAGTGCTGGAAAACGATCTGCTGACCCAGTGGGCAGGTCAGTTGGTGGCCACAGGGCCCTGCGGATCCCACCAGGGTGCCCGCTGTGGAGGCAGGAGTGAGCAGAGTGCATGATGGGCACAGAAGGGTAGGCTTGCTCTCCAGGCTTGACTTCCCTGGAACCACTGTGTGTGAGTGACCATGCGGCCTCGAGCCTGGCATGGCCCCGCCTCTGGTGAGCCACGCCACCCTGAGCCAATGTCCTGGGCTGAGGACATGGTCACTGAATAGAAGAAAATGGTGACTTTTTGGTGACAGAAAATTCCTCCTCTGTCCATGAAGAGGAGGAAAGCCTATTTCCACACAGTGGCGTCCAGGGGCAAAGATCTTCCAGAAGCTGCCTGGTCAGCAGTGCCCCTGGCCGTGGCTCAGCCCATATCCTCGTGATGTGGCGAGGGGCGACATCTCAGAGCAGCTCGGATGGCTGGGCGCTGGGCTGGAGCGAGTGAGACCCGGGGAGGAGCGTCCCTTGGTGGAGCTGGCCCCGCTGTCCAGGGGAGGCGGTGTGCCACAGAGTGTCTGGGCGATGCCAGCTCGGGAGGAGGAGCCTGTGGCCCGCTGGGCAGCTCGGAGAAGGAGCACGAAGGTCTGGATAGAAGTAGGTGGTGGCCGCATGACAGGTTTCGCTGATGGCTCTGGTCGCCCTCCGGGTGCCCTCTTGCTCGTCACTGCCTCGCATACTGGGCTCTCCTCAGAGCACGCTTAGTGTGCACACAGCACAGCCAGGACCCGAGCTGGGAGCCCAGCCCACCCTCCTGACCCAGCAACGCACATGCGCACCTGCCCACAGGTGTGCAGCCGTGCCTCTCCTGCCCGGGCACCGGGCGACTCATGCCCCGCGTCACTGACCATGCGGCCAGTGGCTGAGCGATGCAAGGTGGGCAGAAGGTTTCGCAGCCCTCCTAACCCACCAGGGCTCCCCACCTGGCACACGCCCACAGACCTCATCGAGGAAGGGAGCCCCACCAATGGAGAGGTCTCCAGCCCGAGTATCTGTACCAGACACAGCTCCTCACCCACAGCCTGAGTCCGCTCCTGATGTGTAAGTGAGACTAGGTCACAACACCGAGCCGTGGAGGGGAAGTGAGGTGACCCGTGTGATTCTGGGACCCACGAGCCCTTTGCCAGCTGCCTGGATGAAGAAGGGGGGCAGATACCCCCTAGAATACTGCACAGCTACTAAAAAGAGAAATTAGTGCCTTTGGGGGAAAAAAATGGGTCACTAGCTGGGCACGGTGGCTCATGCTTGTAAGCTTCAGCCTATGAAGTGGCTGGGGCTAGGGATAGCGGTTCAAGTCCTGTTCGGGGCAACAGAGTGAGACCTAGTCCCAAAAAATGGCTGGGCGTGGTGGCACGCGCCTGTAATCCCAGCTGCCTGGGATGCTGAGGTTGGGGATCGCTTGAGCCCATGGTACCCCGGGCAACGGGAGCCTGCGGCAAAAATAGCAAGACATAGTCTCAAAAAAATTTTAAAAATGGGTCTCTGCCAAGGTGATGATGCTAAATGAAATAAAGTCAGGAAGGGGGAGGCGGGCATCAGATCGATTCACGTCTCTGTAGATTATCAATAACCAAAATGCAGAGACTGGCCAAATGCAGAAATAGTGCAGATGACCTGAGAGTCCAGGGGGAGGGAAGGAGGGGGTACAAGGGGGTACGGATGGGTACAGGCGGTGAGGGGAAGGCTGTGTGGAACAGATGTACATATGGAGGAGTGAAAGTGTAACCCCAATTATAACAAAAATATTTATTTAAAAACGCGCTGAAGCCCCCCAGGCTGGACTGAGGGTGCCAGGGAGCTCGATGTGTCCTGTGATGGACAGGGCTGCAGAAACGCTGGAGAGCTTGTAGGGGAGACTGTCCTTCCTGACCCAGGGAAGGGCAGTGGTTCTGAAGTGACACAACCAGACATCCGTCTCCTGAAACTTGAAGCAAGGGGGATGCTCACTGGCCCGGCACCCGGCCCGCTGACCCCCGGTGGGCGAAGGTGTGTGGAGCACAAGGACTTACAACCAGAACAGGGCGCAGAGCAGGAGCTGAATGAACAAAGGCAGCAGACCTCCTCCTGCAGGCACCTGTGGGAAGGACCTGGGGGAGCCTTGAGAGGCCGGACTGGGCTATGGGGCAGCCTCAAGGGGCAAGGGCCAGCGGGTCCTAAGAGGGGCAGTGGCTGCAAGCTTTCCCTGGGCTCTGCCACTGCAGACTCACTCCACTCAGCTCTCCTGGAAATGCCACAGCCACGCTCCCAGGGGTCCGTCCTGGCAAACAGTGAGCTCCGCCTGCAGGAGCGGCTGGCCCCTGTGGTCACCAGACCTTGAAATCGGTTGGACAGTGTTTGATCAAATGCTTGTTCAAATTCAGGGGCAGTCCCAGCTCTCTGCCCCCTCCTAACCGCAGTCCCTCGGGATCGAAGGGGGAACAATAGATTCATTTCACAAAAATCATCACATTTACATATTTTTATCATGAGCTCAACGAATGATTTTAATTAAACCGTTTTTAAAGAGGGTAGAGTGGAAGAAAGGCAAGATGGTAAATATTTAACATCTAATCAAGGGGAGAGAAGCGTGAAGCTGAAACCCTCATTAAGCTGCATGGATGGAGGGTGGGCTTGCAAGCAGCCTGGGATTGAGAACCCCCTCCCTTATCAGGGGTGACACTGGGCAAGCCATTCCACCTCTTTCAGCCTCATTTTCCTCATCTGGGAAAGTGGGAAGGATGCCAACCTCATGGGATTATTGTCAGAAGAACCGACTGGGGTGGGTAACAATGAGAGCGGCCTTTGTGGCAAGCAGATCCTGCCGGCATCTTCTCTTTCCTGATTGCAGTGAAAACCTGAAACCAAACCTGAAAACCAAAAAGACAGAGCAAAACACCCATTCGCTGCCTCGGTTTACCCAAGAGGAACGTGAAGTCAAGCATCTTGGGGTGTCACAGCTAAAAGCTCCCAGGCAGTGCTCATATGTGGTGTCACGGCTAGAAGCTTATGGGCGGCACTTAGGCCCAGCATCAGGGTTCTGCCTGCAGCACTCCTTGCCCTTGGACTGCAAGGCTTCCTCCTTATTTCTCATGGTCAAGGCGGACAGTAACACACCTGATCTCTTTCTTGTGACGTCAACTACCTCCTTACTTTTTCCTGGCACCTTGTC
The DNA here is from genome assembly GCA_004024945.1 of Uropsilus gracilis. Classification (NCBI taxonomy): domain Eukaryota; kingdom Metazoa; phylum Chordata; class Mammalia; order Eulipotyphla; family Talpidae; genus Uropsilus; species Uropsilus gracilis. The sequence continues at coordinate 22,844 of PVHY01021383.1, forward strand.
CATCTTTTCCACCAGAAATACTGAATGACTGAGATCAGAATCATCACTGACTTGGCAGAGGCTCCCGGATCAAGCCCGGCTGTGGGTAGTTGGGTCCACCTCCCGGGCACCTGCCGAGAGGGGAGGACTGAGAGCACTGGACCCGCAGAGATGTAGACCAGCCCTCAGGCCTTCTCAGGTCCGAGGGCATCTTCAGGAGGCGAGGCTCGGGTCTGTCTTGTTCCAGGAGGGGTTGGCTGTAGGAGATAGGGGTAAATCAGAGGCACGGACGCTGCGCAGTATCTGTTGAGATAATTGTCTGGCTGTTTCTGCAATCAGCTCTCAGAAAATTACTCCTCCCAAATTAGCTTCCCCTTATGCAATAATTTTTAGTTGATGGCATCGAATTGCTGCAAAGTAACTATATATATATATATATGTGTGTGTGTGTGTGTGTGTGTGTGTGTGTGTGTATATGTGTGTGCGGATATATATAATATATATATAATATATTTTATATATATCCGCACACACATACTCAAATCATCAAATACTGGACAAATAGCCAAGTGTACATGAACAGAAGAGAACACTTTGCACCCTGACATCTACCCCCAAACATATCTGAATCACACTCCCAACAGACAACCAAGTTGCTCTTCCTGACCTCGTTTCCCTCCCTCTCCATCCCCCTGTTCCTCTCTCATTTTCCTCTTTCCTCTTCCTCCATGCTCCCCTCCTCCCTTTACTCTATGACCATGCAGTCTGGAGTCTCCCTTTCTGAATCACAGAGGCTGATTTTATCCCGCGCGCCAAGCTCTAAGCAGAACATAACGTGAAATTACCCCTTGGGATGACTTGGCGTCAGCGTTGGGATGACTCTGTCGCTGGCCTGTCCAGTGCAAGCCTTGCTGGTGACCTGTTAGCAAGGTAGGTCTCCCAGCCCTGCTTCCTGCACTGACCAGGACAGGAAAGGGATCTTTCTCAAAGTCTCCCATGGAGTCCTCCTGAACAGAAACCCAGGGTGCTGTGTAAGAACTATGCAGGTGGCCGGGCACGGTGGCTCGTGCTTGTAAGCTTCAGCCTATGAAGCGGCTGGGGCTAGGATCGCAGTTCGAGTCCCGCTTGGGGCCCGTAGC
>PVHY01021384.1:0-13996 GCA_004024945.1 Uropsilus gracilis
GCAGGCTCTCGTTGCCCGGACTCAAGCAATCCCCAGCCTCAGCTTCCCAGGTAGCTGGGATTATAGGCGCACGCCACCACGCCCAGCTATTTTTTGGAACTAGGTCTCGTTACTGGCCCCAGGTGGGACTCGAACCGCGATCCCTAGCCCCGGCCGCTTCATAGGCTGAAGCTTACAAGCACGAGCCACCGTGCCCGGCCCAGCTATTTTTTGGAACTAGTTCTGACTACAGGTCCCAGGCGGGACTCTGACCGTGATCCCTAGCTCCGGCCGCTTCATTGGCTGAAGCTTACTGGCACGAGCCACTGTGCCCGGCCTCCAACAGTCAACCTTTCAAAAATGAGAGTTTATTTATTTATATTCATTCATTCATTCATTCATTCATTCATTCATTCATTCATTCATTCATTCATTCATTCATTCATTCATTCATTCATTCATTCATTCATTCATTCATTCATTCATTCATTTTTGAGACTAGGTCTTGCTATTTTTGCACGTGGAACCGCAGGCTCTCGTTACCTGGGGTACCACAGACTCAAGCAATCCCCAGCCTCAGCTTCCCAGGTAGTTGGGATTACAGGCGCGCGCCACCATGCCCAGCTATTTTTTTTTGGAACTAGGTCTCACTACGAGCCCCAGGCGGGACTTGAACCGTGATCCCTAGTCCCGGCCGCTTCATAGGCTGAAGCTTACAGGCACGAGCCACCGTGCCCAGCATCAAAAGTGAGAGTTTAGATCAGGTGCTAATCAACTCCTTGATCTACTTAAACAATTATTTCAAAGTAAGCACAGCCAAAAACACAATCTAAAACTTCCTTTCCTTTGAAACTGTGCACATATATTATATATATATATATATATATATATATATATATATATATATATATGTATTTTTTTTTTTTTTAAATTTTTTTAGAGACTAGGTCTCACTGTGTTGCTCGGGATAGTACCTAACCCATGGACCCATGTGATCCCTAGCCTCAGCCTCCCAGGTAGAGCTGGGATTACAAGTGCGTATCACTGTGCCCAGCGTGAAACTGCACTCTTATATTAACATGCATCCTGAATGACAACAAGAGGGCAGTGGAAATGGTGACCAGCTCTGATCAAAAATGGCCTCATTAACCTTGGTCCTGTTCATTTGAAGAGATCCCTAAGGAGACATCAGTGACATTCTCTGGGTTCAAGTGAGTAATGGCGTCAGATATTCTGTCCAGAGAGATGAGGGCTTCTGCAGCATATAAATGGCCCAAAAATCTAAAATGAAAAAGAAACAGATTTTAAACTGAAAAGCAGGTCAGCATAAAAATATCTCACGAATATAAGACTTGGTATATGTTTCATATAATTCAGAGTCTTAAAATGTAATCTAAACTTATAACTGAAACATTAGTTTTAAGGGAAACCACCTAAAGAGCCCAAGGATAGAGGAGTGGATTAAATATATGGAAGACAGCTTTACAAAGGAAAACTACTCAGCAGTTAAAAAAACAACTGAAATGTAACCATTTGCGACAACAGGAATGCAACTGGAAGGGATGACACAAATACAAGAAGTCAGGAGAGGGACAAATATCAGATGATTTTACCCACAAGTGGATAACAGAAAAACAAAACATACAGACAAAACAAACCCTAGATATCTGACTGCAGAACTCAGTCTACTAGACAGGGAGTGGGCTGAAAAGCTGGGGCAGGGTTTAACGACTGTGGTGGAGGACTGAGAGTGCCTTGGTGGCCGGTGTGGCAAGGTAGCACAGACCTGAGAGATGGGAACCTACTCAGAACCTAGCTAAATCATATCTAGTGCTGTCAATCAAGATTTACCTCAATAAAGAAATACAATCAAAAACACCTAGCAGCTGGGCACGGTGGCTCGTGCCTGTAAGCTTCAGCCTATGAAGCGGCCAGGGCTAGGGATCTCGGTTTGAGTCCCGCCTGGGGCCCGTAGCGAGACCCAGTTCCAAAAAAATAGCTGGGCGTGTGGCATGCGCCTGTAATCCCAGCTACCTGGGAAGCTGAGGCTTGGGGATTGCTTGAGTCTGTGGTACCCTGGGCAACAAGAGCCTGAGGTTCCACAGGCAAAAATAGCGAGACCTAGTCTCAAAAAACAAAAACAAAAGCAAAAACAAAACAAAAAAAGTTTATGAAATTAAAAAACACAGGCTTTGGTAAGGTTTTCTCATAAAAGAGGAGTTCCTTTTATTCAATTTGTGACAAAGTCTCCAATGTTTAGCAATCATAAAACTACAGGATAAATTAAAAAATATCTGGGCCGGGCATGGTGGCTCGTGCTTGTAAGCTTCAGCCTATGAAGCGGCAGGGGCTAGGGATCGCGGTTCGAGTCCCGCCTGGGGCCCGTAGTGAGACCTAGTTCCAAAAAATAGCTGGGTGTGGTGGCGCATGCCTGTAATCTCAGCTACCTGGGAAGCTGAGGCTGGGGATTGCTTGAGTCTGTGGTACCCTGGGCAACAAGAGCCTGCGGTTCCATGGGCAAAAATAGCAAGACCCAGTTTCCAAAACAAACAAACAAACAAACAAACAAAAAAAAATCTGGATATTATGCAGAGTGATTTTGAATAAAATCTGCATGATTCAAAGCCATAGTTCAAACAAAGACTTGAACTATGTTGTATCTTACAATTTTCACTTAAAACAAACAAACAAAAGCAAAACACAGAGGATGGGCTTGAGGAAATTTTAGCATCACAATGACACTAACACTCAAGAGGCATCATGCTAGTCATGGTGGTGGTGGTGGCACGTGCCTGTAAGCTTCTGGGGCTAGGGATTGCAGTCCAAGTCCTGCTTGGGGCAACATAGCGAGACCTAGTACTAAAAAATAGCTGGGCGTGGTGGCGTGTGCCTGTAATCCCAGCTACCTGGGAAGCTGAGGCTGGGGACTGCTTGAGTCTGTGGTAGCCTGGGCAACAAGAGCCTGTGGTTCCACAGGCAAAAGTAGCGAGACCTAGTCTCAAAAAAAAAAAAAGATTTTAATCCGTTTCTCTAGATAACATACAATTCACTGGGGGAGTAAAAAGAAGCAACACACATCACAAACTAATTGAAAATCTCCAAACAAAACAAACCAGGGGCACATAGGGCAAGGTACACTTACTTGAGAGATCCCGATAGTTTGGGCTGCTGAAGAAGTTTATCTGCATGATTCAAAGCCATAAGGTTATCACCCAAAGCTAGAGCCACGTAAGCACTACAGGCAAGTATGGAACATCTGAAACACAGAAGGCAAGGGAGAAAATGTGAACAATAAAATGGACACTGGTTATATTTGCTAAATATGAAGGAATGCCCCGATTATAGTTGTGATAATCTGGACACTAGGAAAGAGGAGCGGACGTACTTACTAATGGTAAGAATTAAAATCACACACACACATATAAAACTTCCATTTGAAACACTGTTTAGCTATTCACCTAAATCAATCATCTTTAGCTTCTGTCCAATTGATCCCCATCTCCATCAAACTAAATGAAGCTACAATGTGAAAAATAATGCAGTTTAATGGCTCAGTGAGAACTTATTTCCACAGACAATTTCTTTTAAGAACTTAGAAATAAAGCTACAGAAGTGTGTATGTTCATACTACACACATTTTCAACTTTGCTAAGAAACACAATTAACTAAAAAAATCCATTTTATTTAGCTTCTTGTAAAGTATCCTCTGAACCTTCTGAAAAAGTCTGTCATCCTCACTAAGCAATAGCATCAAGAGCAACTACAACAACTTCCACTTACAACGGTACCATTAGTCTAAAAAAAAAAAAAAGAACCACACCAAAATGGAATAAAGACACATAAAAATAAAAAAAATATAAGTTCCACTGATTTTGTGAAGTTGAGCAGGAAACCTAAATTCCTGTTTGGTCTTCAATTTAAAGGGCAGCTCATTTAAAACAGGTCCAGCTTAAGACTTGACACTAACAGATCACTTGATGTTAAACAACTGCTCCACAAAACAATCTTAAAATAAACCCTTGTCAAATAGAAATGAGGTCTGAATGGCCAGCCACAGCGGATCCAACTTAAGATACAGGGTTCTGAGTTATGTGTACAAATTATATGCGTATTATGTATATCATAAGAGCATGTGAGTTGTAATTTCAGTCCCAGGAAGAGTGCAGCCTTCATATCACCACAGAGTTTTCTAAAATTCTCGGATTAGAAATAGTCTTTCTAGTTAAAGCACAGCTGCCCAGTTGTTGAGCGTTAACAACTACTAACACAGAAGAGTGGACTGGTGTCAGAGAAGGCAGAGGGAAATGGAGATTTATGGCCTTATCCTACGATGGTAGGGCTGGAAGAATGTCTAATGTGTTTTCTGTTTTACCAATGTAGAAACAAGATTCAAAGAGATTAAATATAGTCTGTAACCTGCAGTATATAATTAAAATCAGGATTAAAAGTCAACATCATAGACTCTCAATTCAATGCAGTTCCAGTCCTATATTTTTTATCAGTTCACAAGACTGGCTCAAGATTAAGTAAAAAGAACTACATTGTAATATTTCTTTTCATAAATTGAGATATAATTAACATGTAGCCTTATTATTAGCTTCAAGTATACAATAATTCAGTATTTGTATAAACCACAAAAATCCTTAATATCTATTCCCATACATAGCTATAGAAAATATTTTTTGTGATGAAAACTTTTAAGATGCATCTTAGCAACTTGCAAATATGTAATAATGATAGTCATCATGCTGGTATCATTATGATCTTTCCAATGCATATATTAACTATGTACACCTATACAGTGTAGCCCGTATCTAAAAAGGAGAAGAAACAGATTTAAATCAAACACTACAAGTTTACATTTTGTTAGTGAGCACATCGTTTAAAATCTGAATTTTATTAACCAAGGAGTTTAAGAGCAGAAAAGCAGTGTGATTTCCAAAGGGATTTTCCTGACAAGCCTACTATCAATATCCCTGGGTTTCCAAGAGCTGTCTTCAGCAGCTACCCTCCCTGTGGCCACGTTTCTTAGAATAAACACTCAAGGGCCCAAAGGAGGGAGGCACTGGCTAATTACCACCCATTTTTTTTTTTTTTTTTGAGACTAGGTCTTGCTATTTTTGCCCGTGGAACCGCAGGTTCTTGTTGCCCGGGGTACCAGACTCAAGCAATCCCCAACCTCAGCTTCCCAGGTAGTTGGGATTATAGGCGCGCACCACCACGCCCAGCTATTTTTTTTGGAACTAGGTCTCACTACAGGCCCCAGGCGGGACTCGAACCGCAATCCCTAGCCCGGCCGCTTCATAGGCTGAAGTTTACGAGCACGAGTCACCGTGCCTGGCCTTAATTATCACCCATTTTCAGAAGCATTTCAGTGGTTAGCTCTCTGTAGTGAGATTAAGATGACTGTATTTCTTCCTTGGGCTTTTTTTTTTTTATAAGTATCTATGTAAAATGGCAAAAAAAACATTCATTTGTCAGTCAAGTCTGTATTAATAAAGAAAAAGAAAGGCTTAAAGGTCTATAATCCCCAGAGGTCTAAGAAGACTGTTAGATCCTGGGCCAATATGAGTGATGGTCACAAAGTTTATTTTATTTTATTATTATTATTTTTTTTTGGCCATATGGGAATTTATTCAAGTTAAGTGAAATATGCAGATTACTAAACATGTGTGGTATAATCTAAATCTTGTTGAATACATTCATTTAGTTCAATAAAATTACATACTTTAAAACAAAAAAGTTAGGTGCTATCTACTGGTCATTGGCACAAGGATATAAAAATACATCAGTGGGAAAGACTAGTCAGAAATGGACTCCTACACAGACAACCAACGCGGAAATTCGGTGAGGACAGAATTAAAAAAAAAAAATGCTGGAAAATAAGAACTTTGACTTCCCACTTACTTTAATACATAAAAGATCAATTTGAAGAAAACAAAGGAAAATATTTTAATAATTATACCATGCAAAAACTTCTTAAGTAGAACACAAAAAGCCCTACCCATCACCATAAAATTTTATAAATTTGAGTTATTAAATTCTCAAAAAGTATCACTAAGAGAGTAAAAAAACAAGATAGTCACAAAGTTTATAGTTATTTATTTTTTGAGACTAGGTCTCGCTATTTTTGCCTGTGGAACCGTAGGCTCATGTTGCTAGGGGTACCACAGACTCAAGCAATTTCCAGCCTCAGCTTCCCAGGTAGCTGGGATTACAGCGCACACCACCACACCCAGCTGTATTTTTTTGGAACTAGGTCTTGCTATCTACCCCTGGTGGGACTTAAACCACAATCCCTGGCCCTGGCCACAGCTTCCTAGGCTGCCGCTTACAGGCAAGTGCCACCATTCCCGGCCTTAACAGTTATTTATTCAATGACATCAGGAAAGGTACAGGTAACATATAAATCTTTAAAAGCAAAAGTTGCCCATTTTTGTCGCCTGCATAATTATTAGAGGAATTGCTTAATATCTGCAGTAGATATTTAGTAGGTATTCACTGAAGATAACAGCTTTTAACACTTTAAATTTAATTCTCTAGGCAGCCAGGCCCCTGCCTGTCCTGTTGGTAGCCTACCTTGCTGAAGAAACTTTCTTTCCCAGAGCCCACAGGTTGGGGACTTATCCCATGGCTCTAGGTCAGAGAGTCTAGGACAAAACCTCACCTCAGGCAGGCTTGCTGGGAAAAGCCTGCCCTGGCCTCTTCTGACAGTAGGGGGGCTATTACTGCTCCATTCACTGTCAAGCCAACTTTGGGTCCACAAATCAGTCATGTAAGATTTGCAGGAGGATTCTGTTTCCGGAGGTTCAAACTATTAATTATGCACAATAAGATAAAAATCCGTTTTCCTGAATTATTTACCTTTCTCATGCGATACCACATCATATCACAACAGGATAATGAAGGAGATTCTAATGAAAACAATATTCCTTTCTATTCAAACATACTTAAATATATTAATTCCAAACTTGCAGGCTGGCATTGTGATCAAGAACCATTGGGATTAAGCAAGCTTCATTTCATAGCTAGTAGTTATGGTCTTCTCTTAGTGCTTTATAATCTACCCCAACTCACCTCTCATCAGTTCACACATCCTCCTTTTGTTCTTAGAAAACAACACTCCACTCTATATAAGTCCTGCAGACAAGTAACACTAGAAGCATGGTGGGCTCTACTAATAAACATCAGGTGAAATCACTTTGTTTTTGATAGCTGCTACCTAAAATATTGACCCTGCCCTGGCCCTACTATTTCCTGGAGTCACTGTCCAATCTGTTTTACCAACCACTCAAAAGATCTGACAATTCATCAGAGTGGAAGAAGTTTATCTCAAGGGAAGAGACACGCTAACCTGCTCCCCCACAGTGGAGGATCTGAGATAGTCCTTCACTTTCTCCTACACATGCTTAGGGTGTAAGGAGTCCACCAAACTCTAATCCTTGGAAAATAAAATAAAAAGACAAAGAAGAAGAAAGAAAAGGGGAAAAAATAACTTTGCTTAACGCATCAAATTACACTACCAAGCTATGTCAGACTGGGTAGTAAAATGTGTTGAGCCACATACTCTGTTAGTTGAATGAACGTAAACCAAGTTTCTGAAATAGACTAAAAAAAAGGGAGTCAATCCAATGAGTCACCACTTGTTAAAGGTAAGCAAATTTACAAAACAATCTCACAGTAAACATTATTTGGCCAGGCATAGTGGCGCGTGCTTGTAAGGGACAGCTTATGGAACTGCAGCGGGGTCTGGGGATTGTGGTTTGAGTCCCACTTGCGGCAGCACAGCGAGACTTAGTCCCAAAAAATAGCTGGGCGTGGTGGCATGCGCCTGTAATCCTAGCTACCTGGGAAACTGAGGCTGGGGATTGCTTGAGTCTGTGCTACCACAGGCAACATGAGCCTGTGGTTCCATGGGAAAAAATAGTGAGACCTAGTCTCAAAAACAAACAAACAAAAAACACATTATTCAAAATACTGGTTAAAAAAATCCAATACAAGGCCGGGCACGGTGGCTCATGCCTGTAAGCGTTAGCCTATGAAGCGGCCAGGGCTAGGGATCGCGGTTCGAGTCCTGCCTGGGGCCCGTAGCAAGACCTAGTTCCAAAAAAATAGCTGGGCGTGGTGGCGTGCGCCTGTAATCCCAGCTACCTGGGAAGCTGAGGCTGAGGATTGCTTGAGTTCGTGGTACCCTGGGCAACGAGAGCTTGCAGTTCCATGGGCAAAAAGAGGGAGACCTAGTCTAAAAAAAAAAAAAATCCAATACAAAAATTCTTCTAACTATAGGGTACTCACCTTCAAAAGTCAAAAAAAAAAAATCAAAAAATACCTCAAGCTATTTCTATTTATCTACAATAATCTAGAAATTGTTAAACCTGTCAACTTTCAATTCTTAAGAAAACCTGAAAGTTAAATTAGGTTTTTCCTTTCTACTAACAGTTACGTGCCAAACAATCTGACAAATACACCCCAAAATCAACACAAATGGAAGCCCAATTCAAAGAAGCTGAGTTTTCCCTTTGACCTAGAATCTCAAAGAACCCAGTCAACAAATAAAATGCAGAGAGTCACAGACATGACATTTACACATGAGCAGGACCTTAAGATCTAATTCACTTTACTTAACAGAAGAGGAAAGTAAGACCTGGAGGGGTTAAGCAATTTGTCCCATGTCAGCAGTGGCCCCAGGGAGTTTCTACCAAGTGGCAGACCACTGAAGAATTACTCAAACCTTGACTTGCGATCTAGCTCATCACCAGTTCATCTAAATGGGATCCTGGGATACATGGCAAGATGAACACAAACTGCTGATAAGATGAAGGGAATGTCACACAGATAGGCCCTTCTTAAGGAGAGTTTATTTATTGGATAGACAAACTTCAATAGGATCATTTACAGTTACAAGACTCAAAACAGGTCTGGGTCTCTAGCAAGGGTTAACAGGAGATTGAAGAGATTATGAGCTTTTATTCTCTTTTAGGTAGGTCTCACAAGCTACATTATAATCAGTAGGCTAAGACCAAAAGAAATATGATTCCTTAAGTACACAAAAACTGCCCTTAATATTTAAGTTATTAACCATTTGTCTGATCCATCTTCTTTTATAAACAATGGACTACGTGAGATCCCTTTTAACTGAGTGGGAAATAATTCACTGAGTGTCACATCAGAGTCTAAATGAACTAGCTAAGGTTCCATAATTTATAATTATAAATTATATAAATTATATATAAAATATACAATAAATGGGTTTAATAACTTAGTCTGAGCATTTTCTTTTACTAATTTTTGAGTCTCTTAATAAAAAAAAAGACAAACTGGAATTTCATTTTTATTTTGTATGCTTTGACTTTGATTTCTCAGACATTTCCCATGTTGGCCCATTTTCCAGTTATACTCTTTCCCAAATTATGGAACAGCCTCCACTTTTTTTTTTGAGACTAGGTCGGGCTATTTTTGCCTGGGGGACCACAGGCTCACATTGCCTGTAGTACCACAGACTCAAGCAACCCCCAGCCTCAGCTTCCCAGGTAGCTAGGATTACAGGCACATGCCACCACGCTTAGCTATTTTTTGGGACAAGGTCTCACTGTGTTGCCCGGAGCAGGACTTGAACTGTGATCCCCAGATCCTGCTGAGACTCCATGAGTTGTCGCTTACAGGCACGGGCCACCATGCTTGGCTGGAACAGCCTTCATTTTATGGAATAAAAAATTAATTAACATTGTCAGAGGCTGCCAGTTGAGACCAAACAAAACTCATAACTGCAAAGTAAAAAAAACTTCATTTTACTATACTACCTGGTTTCAAAACGCTAAAGACAAAACTAACATAACAAATGTCCGGAAAGCAAAGGGCAGCTTCTCCATTCCCCCAATATTTACCTTAAAAAACATTCCTTAAAAGTTACCAACAATAAGCCGGGCACGGTGGCTCATGCCTGTAAGTGGCAGCCTAGGAAGCCATGACCAGAGCCAGGAATCGCGGTTTGAGTCCCGCTGGGGGCATGTAGCGAAGACCTGGTTCCAAAAAAATATAACTGGGTGTGGTGGCTTGCACCTGTAATCCCAGCTACCTGGGAAGCTGAGGCTGGGGACTGCTTGGGTCCGTGGTACCCCAGGCAACGTGAGCCTGAGGTTCCACAGGCAAAACAGCGAGACTGTCTTTAAAAAAAAAAAAAAAAAGGCCATTAGAACAGTCATGATAATTTACTGCATATTAGTTATGCTGGAAATAGGAAATGAGGTTTTGCATTGGTGCCTTGAGTATTAGAGATCACAAAGGGTCAAATATAATAGTCCATAAAAACTAAACTATACAGGAGTCACACACATTTCCAATTACATAAAAGAATTCAGGTCAGAAACAGATACAATCTCTAAGGAATCCACTATCTTAACAGACCTAACATGCTCAGCCTCCTTCCTACTATAGAAAACAGCTGACTCCTGCCACAGAAATGCCCTTTAACACATTCAGTTGCATTGTGAGCTTTTACAGCTTTGAAAATTACGACACAAATCTTTTACAACTCTTTCCCTTTACTATTTGTCTCCACATAATCATTACCACCGTCATGCATAGCAGTTCTTTTTATAAATCTCCCCTAAGGCTCTTTCCATCTTGTTCCATTTCCTTTACCCCATCTGATTCATAAGAGAATGGTTAATATATACAAGGGAACCCATTTTTGCCTGATTTTATGATGATGAAAGTCTCTATGGAGACCCTTTGCCCCTTTCCACAAAAATAGGGAAGTCATTTTATTTCCTTTGAAAATCACCAACCCTCTGAACCAGGGCATGTAGTAGGCAGGAGTTGTGCCAAAACTCTTTGGGAGGAAGTATGCCACTCTGCACATAGCCTTCATTTCAATGCCATTTTCACAAGATAAAGTTAAATTATACAATTCTGGAACTGTTCAACAACTATTGCATAATATACTTCTTAAATTGCATGCATAAACAGAAAAATCCTAAGGTTAGTACTCAAATTAACTTGTGAAAGTCAAATCTAGTGTAAAAATAGATTTTATTATCTTGATTAAGGTAAGGATTCCCTTAAAACTGGACACAAGTGGGGTGTGGTGGCACATGCCTGTAATCCAAGCGCTGGGAGGCAAGAGGCCAGGGATCGCCTGAGTTCACAGGTATGAGACAACCTTGGGCAACATAGCAAGATCTGGTCTCAAGATCTGGTGTGGTGGCAGGCACCTGTAATCCTAGCTACCTGGGAGGCTGAGGCTGGAATCCCTTGAGTCTACGGGATTGGGATTGGGACTACCCCAGGCAACGTAGTGAGAGGTAATCTCAAAAACAAACAAACAAAAAGCACCCAACACTGGGCACAATGATATTCACTGAAACATTATTTATAATAGTAAAGGCTGAAACATTATAAACAGTTAAAGGGGCATGGTGATGCTTGCCTATAAGCAGCAGCCTAGGAAGCCTCGGCCGGGGCCAGGGATCGTGGTTCGAGTCCCACAGGGGCACATAGCAAGACCTAGTTCCAAAAAAACAGCTGGGTGTGGTGGCTCATGCCTGTAATCTCAGCTACCTGGGAAGCTGAGGCTGGGGATTGCTTGAGTCTGTGGTACCCCGGGCAACGTGAGCCTGCGGTTCCACAGGCAAAAATAGCGAGACGTAGACTCAAAAAAAAAAAACAAAACAAAACAAAAATCCAAACAAACAAACAAAAAACCCAGTTGAAAATAGAAGACTGGGGGAGGAGAGTAAAAAAAAATTAAAATAGAGGATTATTAAATCAAGGATGTATGTAGCCATTAGAAAAATAGAGGCCGGGCATGGGTGCATGCCTAGGAAGCGGCAGCCTAGGAAGCTGCGGCCAGGGCCAGGGATCATGGTTTGAGTCCCACTGGGGGCATGTAGCGAGACCTAATCCCCAAAAAATAACTGGGTATGGTGGTGCGCACCTGTAATCCCAGCTATCTGGGAAGCTAAGGCTGGGGATTGCTTGAGTCTGTAGTACTCTGGGCAACATGAGTCTGTGGTTCCACAGGCAAAAATAGTGAAACCTAGTCTTAAAAAAAGAAAAAAGAAAGAAAGAAAGAAATAGAGCTCTGACCTGATGCTGAACAAACTCTAAGGATATATTATCAAACGAGAGAAGGAAGAAACAGAGCAGTGTGAACACAGGAACAGAAGAGTGTGGAAACTAAGCAACTGCTAGTACATGAAATAACACACTTACACATGCTGGCACAGGAATAAGAAATCTCACTGGAAAGACATCTAAGGAAATGGTCCTCAGGGGACAGGAAACAGAGGACTGCGACAGGACAAGACTTTGTAACCTTGGCTTACTTGGACTTTTACCATGCAAAATAAAATAGCCTGTTAAAAACAATCTTAAATAAACATGAAATGCGGGCAGTTCAATAAATAGAGACATCTCTAGTAAATACCAGGCATATTGAGGAGAAATAGTATATTTTAGGCAAGTCATTATTTATTTATTTATTTTTGAGACTAGGTCTTGCTATTTTTGCCCGTGGAACCGCAGGCTCTCGTTGCCTGGGGTATCACAGACTCAAGCAATCCCCAGCCTCAGCTTCCCAGGTTAAAGTATTTGTCCCAACTGAACTTTAAAGCAATCTGCTCTCTCCTCTCAGTGTGTTCCTTTTATGTTAAACCTAGTTTAGCTCTCCTTAATTTGCTTTGTTTTTACACTTTCCCACTCAGGACAAAACTTTAGCACAGTGTATTTCAGTCATATGGCTGAAATTTTACCACTGTTTAAAAGTTCAATTTTATTTCACTCAACAGCAGCATTCTTCTGTATATTACGCTTTTGTCACTGTTTAACTGGTAATTTGCTATAAAGAGTACCTGATTATTTTCTTGTTATGACACAAGAAATAAGAATTTAAGAGATTTTACTATAACTTAAGATCACGAAGAATATTTAAAATTGTGTTTGTCAAATTGAAAAAAAAACCAAAACACCAAAACATTACTTTTTCAAACATTAAGTGGCCAACTCCTTATTTCTAATTACATTTGAGACTTAAGACTTTCCTCCAGTCGGGCACAGTGGCTTGTGCCTGTAAGCTTCAGCCTATGAAGTGGCTGGGGCTAGGGATCGCGGTTCGAGTCCCACCTGGGGCCCGTAGTGAGACCTAGTTCCAAAAAAATAGCTGGGCGTGGTGGTGTGTGCCTATAATCCCAGCTACCTGGGAAGCTGAGGCTGGGGATGGTTTGAGTCTGTGGTACCCTGGGCAACAAGAGCCTGCAGTTCCACAGGCAAAAATAGCGAGAGCTAGTCTCAAAAACAAAAACAAAAAAAACAAGACTTTCCTCCATATAATTAGAGGAATCTTTCTTTCCTTCTGACAATAGGAGACAGTGGGGATGGACACACACACTCGCACTCACGTCAGAAAGGGTATTACTGCAAGATCGGAATTTATGGTATATTTTTGACGGAATAAAAGAAGGTGATAAAAAAGCTGTTTTGCAGGGTGCCTGGAGCCCTGTGCTTACTGACAGCAAGGCCTACCATCAACACACTGATCTGACAATACGTGATCAGAAAAAGGCATATCTGCTGGCCAGCCTTCTCTCTAATGACCCTAAGAAAGCAGGGAGGGAATATCACTAACAAGAATGAAAGAGCTTCATTTTTAAAAAACTGGGAAAAACCCACATACCCAATGAGAAAATAAAAATCCACAAAACCATTATGAAAGGTTTAGACATAGATCTCTTCAAACGTTTTTACTCAAAGAAATATACATTCATTATTTTATAAAAAAGTAATTTAAAAGCTTTAGAAAAAATAAAAAACAAGAAAGTTAAATGAATTTAATCAAATGACCCATACTGTTATAAATCATACAAAAAAATAAGGGTAGATCCAACTTTCTTTATGTAAAATTAAACCCAGACAAAACAATAATTTAGAATGGGAATGACTGTGACAGTGACAGTACTAGAAGAAAATGGTAAATTATTTTAAAAAATCTTGGAGGCAAGCTTCCCCAACACTCTAGGAA
>PVHY01021384.1:14096-24096 GCA_004024945.1 Uropsilus gracilis
TCGAGTCCCGCCTGGGGCCCGTATAGTGAGACCTAGTTCCAAAAAATAGCTGGGTATGGTGGCGCATGCCTGTAATCCCAGCTACCTGGGAAGCTGAGGCTGGGGATTGCTTGAGTCTGTGGTACCCTGGGCAACGAGAGCCTGCGGTTCCATGGGCAAAAATAGCAAGACCCAGTTTCAAAAAAAAAAAAAAAAAGAAAAAAAAAAAGAAAATAGAGCTAGGTGTGGTGGCTCATGCCTGTAATCCCAGCTACCTGGGAAGCTGAGGCTGGGGATTGCTTGAGTCTGTGGTACCCCAGGCACATCTCGAGCCTACGGTTCCATGGGTAAAAATAACAAGACCTAGTCTCAAAAAAAAAAGAAAAAAGAAAAAATTTATAGAGCCGGGCATGGTGGTGCATGCCTGTAAGTGATAGCCTGTGGAGTCACAGCTGGGACTAGGGATTGTGGTTGGAGTCCTGCCCAGGGTAACATTGCTAGACCTAGTCCCAAAAAAAATAGCTGGGCGTGGTGGCACACGCCTGTAATCCCAGCTACCTGGGAAACTGAGGCTGGGGATTGTTTCAGTCTGTGTACCACAGGCAACTTGCGCCTATGGTTCCACAGGCAAAAATAGCGAGACCTAGTCTCAAAAAAAAAAAAAAAAAAAAGATTGCTAAATGATGATAAAATAGGATATTTGCTTTATGAGTAAATATCCTAAGTAGTGTCACAAGACAAATAAAAGGTCAACTCCTTTAAATAAGTAAGAAATCTTAGAAAGGATGAGAAATTCTACAGAAAAATGGTAAATTCTACAAATAGAAGGGGTGTGTGTAAAAAAGAAACAGAGGAAGTGAATTAATCTTGATGTCAGACTGAAGTCTTGAGTTGAATGAATGAAATACAAAATTCTAAAGTGAGATAATTTTCTGCTCTAGGTTGCAGGACAAGAAGTAACACCCAAAGCTCACTACCTGCTAACAATTTTCTTCTAAGCTACTGCCATTTGCCATTGAGGGTAGAGTTTTTTTTTAATTTTGTTTTTTCTTTTCCCCTTTTCAATTTGTTGTTTATTCCATTTTAATTTGCAGTTCTATTAATGAAATCATTCTTTAAAGTAATGCTTTACCATTAAGCCTACTTCCAAAAATAATATGAAGAATTACAATGTTTAAATATATCCCAAATTTGGTGAAAGATTCTATAAAATTCCATGAAAGTATTTTATCAATCCAAGAAGGGGGAAAGAATGGAAATAAAACATTTAGAGGACTAATAGAAATTAGTCTACTGACTAATCTAAATAGAGAATCATATGTTCTTTTTTTTTTTTTTTTTGGAAACTGGGTCTTGCTGTTTTTGCCCATGGCACCGCAGGCTCTTGTTGCCCAGGGTACCACAGACTCAAGCAATCCCCAGCCTCAGCTTCCCAGGTAGCTGGGATTACAGGCATGCGCCACCACACCCAGCTATTTTTTGGAACTAGGTCTCACTACGGGCCCCAGGTGGGGACTCGAACCGCGATCCCTAGCCCCTGCCGCTTCATAGGCTGAAGCTTACAAGCACGAGCCACCGTGCCCGGCCTAGAATCATATGTTCTAACAATAGATAATACTTTCAAAATATGCAAAGGAAAAGTGGGCATTATTAAAGGGAGAAACAAATTTAGCATTATAATACTTAACATTCCCCCTACAACTGACAGAAATGTCTTCCTCCCCCACAAATTGATAAAAGACCCTGAGAAACTGAACAATACTATCAGTTCTCCTGAGTTAACTAATATTTATAGAACAACATACTCAACAGTTACACATCACATTCCTTTCAATAGTACAAAGAACATTCATTAGGATAGATCGTACATGGGCCAGAACACAGGTCTGAAAGAAGTGAAGAGTTGAACTCAAAGTATGTTCTGTTAACTCATAGAATTATACTAGAAATCAATAAAATACATAAAAAATGTTCAGATATTTGGAAATTAAGCAACATGCTTATAAAATCCACACATGATAAGAAATCACAAGAAAAATTAGAAAATAATTGAGTGATAAGATACAAATCAAAATTTTGGGGACTCAAAATTAAAAACATTTATTCTGTAAAAAAGCCTTCAATGATAAGGAGTTGGTGGGAATGTAAAATGGTACACTCTCTAAAAAAGAGCTTAGCAGTTTCTTATAAAACTAAACACACTGGGCCAGGCATGGTGGCTCGTGTCTGTAAGCTTCAGCCTATGAAGCGGTCGGGGCTTAGGGATCGCGGTTCGAGTCCCACCTGGGGCCCGTAGCGAGACCTAGTTCCAAAAAAATAGCTGGGCGTGGTGGCGTGCGCCTGTAATCCCAGCTACCTGGGAAGCTGAGGCTGGGGATTGCTTGAGTCTGTGGTACCCCGGGCAATGAGAGCCTGCGGTTCCACCGGCAAAAATAGCAAGACCTAGTCTCAAAAAAAAACAAACAAAAAAAACAAAAACTAAACACACAGCTTCCATACTACCTAGCAATTGTACTATTGTACTCTTAGGCATTTACACCAGAAATTAAACCTTGTACATGTACACATAAAAAACTATACATGAATATTTATAATAGCTTAATCTGTAGAAAACAAAAACTGGAATCCACCTGATGTTCCACAAGGGTGAAGGGTTAAACTCTGGTATATCCATATTTCAGAATAATAATCAGTAATTAGAAAGGAACACAAAACAATTGATGAATTTTCAGAGGATTATGTTCAGTTAAAAAAAAAACCAAACCTAAGCCGGGCACGGTGGCTCGTGCTTGTAAGCTTCAGCCTATGAAGCGGCCGGAGCCAGGGATCGTGGTTCAAGTCCCGCCTGGGGCCCGTAGCGAGACCTGGTTCCAAAAAAAAAACAGCTGGGCTTGGTGGCGCACGCCTGTAATCCCAGCTACCTGGGAAGCTGAGGCTGGGGATGGCTTGAGTCCGTGGTACCCCGGGCAACGAGAGCCTGGGGTTCCACAGGCAAAAATAGCGAGACCTAGTCTCAAAAAAAAAAAAAAACAAAAACAAAAAAAAAAACCAAACCTGAAAGGTTAAATATTACATGATTCCAATGAACATACTTTATTATAACACTGAAAAGCTAGTTATTATCTGACAGCCAATGAATATAATATGAAGAGAATAAGGGGGTTTAAAAACAATGTGCCTTTTTCAACAGATGCAGTGCTCATTTTGTTTAGATACTTACTTTAAATTTTCTAATTCCTGCTTTCTCAATGGAGAAGAAGGTGGCGCTGGAATGAACTTATCTCCATCATGGCTTTTACTGCTAAATAGAGACAGAATTATAACAAACAAATAATTAAAGGTAAAATTATTTCCCTATCCCCTCTCCAAGGGATTTTTTATGATAAAAAGAGCCAAACAATGAAAAATGCTTAGGTAACTAGTTATCACGAATAGGCTGGAGCTATGCTGCAGTACTAGTTTTTCCCCATTCCCCCACTACAATATTATTTAAAAAAATCTCTGATCAGAAACATTATTTCCACTATACAAAAGGAACTCATTGTTCAGATCATCTTTTATCAGCTAGCGTGATAACATAACCTCTTTGCTGAAGAAAATAAAAAGTCCCACAACTATATTTCCAATTTTCTAGCTATGCATTTTTATCATTATCAAGAAAAATATTTGGGTACGAGGACTTGAGCTTAAAGATGGCATGTGAAAAAAACAGTTCTACATATAATGATAATGGTATATGTTTTGCTATCATTAGATTAGTTCCTAATGTTATATCAATTGGCATACTCTTTTTTTGCATAACTTTTAACTTATACTGGAAAATTTGAAATACATAAAAATAATCTGGAGGTCAGTGGTTTACATGATAAGAGAAAAGGCAGATAATAAGTGAAAAGACTGCCTTATTACTCTCTTTGAGAATACTTAAAACAATTTGAATTTTAAGATAGAATTCTGGAAATTTAGGGTGACGGTCTTATGAATTCCTTAATAAACAAACAGCTTACTATTACAGTCCTGAAGGGGATTTTGCCAAGGGACTCTCAAAGGAATTAGAATACCTGCAAGTTTCACTGCTTTCACTGCTTTCTGTGTTCCCACCTAGTTGATTACTATTTTTAGATCCATTTTCCTGCTTTGAATCTTGCTGTTCTTCGGGTAACAACAACAAGGCATTTCTGAGACAAATGGCTGCAAACTCCATACTGGCTACAGGAATGGCCGAAGACTGTCCATCACTTAAAAGAATAAAACCAAATTAATTAATAAGTAACACCGTTTTGTGCTTTTTTTTGAGACTAGGTCTCGCTATTTTTGCCTGTGGAACTGCAGGCTCAAGTTGCCCGGGGTACCACAGTCTCAAGCGATCCCTAGCCTCAGCTTCCCAGGTTGCTGGGATTACAGGCATGCACCACCATTCCAAGGTCTTGCTATGTTTGGACTAGGTCTTGCTATGTTTCCCCGGGTGGGACTTGAACTGCGATCCCCAGTCCCAGCCGCAACTCCATAAGCTGTCGCTTACAGGCACGCCTTACAGAAGGCATGTGCCACCATGCCCGGCTTGGTAACACTGTTCTATTTACTGGAGTACCATGCTGAAGAACTCAAGTCCTAAATACTATATATAGTATATATAAAAAAAAACATAATATCTTGTGAGTATCTGGGAGCAGGCAAGAGAGACAAAGGGTATGTACCCACACACACATATCCCAGCCCCCAATGGTGCAGTAGGCATTTCCTTTCCTTCTAAAGGTTTTACAAAGCCTTGCACTGATCAGTCTTTTTTACTATTAAATGTAAATGGTCACCTGAGACAGTTAAAATATGGAATGATTAACGAATGTTCATGTTATTCTTAAGCAGAAGTCATGTTAATCTTTGTATGAGCTGGTGAAGTGAGAACTGAAAAAAACTTTTAAATGGTAGTGAAGAATTTTATGTTTTGAAAAATAAAATTTACCAAACCAGTTCTTTTTTTTAAAGCATGTTTTTTTTTTTTTTTTTTTTTTTTTGAGACTAGATCTCGCTATTTTTGCCCGTGGAAACGCCGGGATTGTGCTGCCCGGGGTGTAACTCAAGCAATCCCCAGCCTCAACTTCCCAGGTAGCTGGGATTACAGGTGCCACCACGCCCAGCTATTTTTTTTTTTTTTTTGAACTAGGTGTCGCTACGTGCCCCAGGTGGGACTCAAACCGCAATCCCTAGCTCTGGCCGCTTCATAGGCTGAAGCTTACAGGAACGAGCCACCGTGCCCGGCCAAAAGCATGTTACTTTGGAAATATTTACAACTCTAAAATGGATAAAGTTATAAGATAAAAAACTTCATATTTAAAAGTTGTTCAACTGAAGGTTGTACAAGTTACAGTCTAATACTGCTTTGGTTGCTTTTATGAACTGAACTTTTTTCTTTTAATACAAAGAATTAGTATAGGAATTCTGAGACAATACCTATGAAAAACATCTATGAGAATCAAGCTAAGAAACACTAAGATGCCCTCTTCTGGACATTCTGAATAATGGCAGAGACTGATCCAGGATTCTTAGGTCATGAACAAACTGCAGTATCTATGGATTTAACATAGGAAAGTGACATATCCAGTAACATTCATTATAGACCTATGGGGAAGGGGTTACTTGTGTAAGTGGCAACAAAATCTAGCTACAAAGTGGCTCCCTAAAAAATGAAACTAGTATTAAATATACATACATTTCTTGCAGAATACTTACTTATATACAGTATTCTGGATGGACTGTGATGCCAGCACTATTTTACGATGATAACCTTGACCAACAATAGACTGTACAATTCCCTTTTTGCTTGGAAGACCTTTAGTTTCCTGTTCAGAAGTCTACAAAAGACAAATAATTTCCGATTAATATAATGGAATTGTAAGGTACAATGTAAGATACAACTGTAAGACATCTGTAACAACTGCTTTAAGAATTTTCTTAAGATTAAGGGCCGGGCATGGTGGCTCGTGCCTGTAGCTTCAGCCTATGAAGCGGTTGGGGCTAGGAATTGTGGTTCGAGTCCTGCCTGGGGCGTGTAGCGAGACCTAGTTCCAAAAAAATATAGCTGGGTGTGGTGGTGCGCGCCTGTAATCCCAGCTACCTGGGAAGCTGAGGCTGGGGATTGCTTGAGTCTGTAGTACCCCAGGCAACGTGAACCTGTGGTTCCATGGGCAAAAACAGTGAGACCTAGTCTCAAAAAAAAAAGAATTTTCTTAAGATTAAGTATCAGCATGGCACTCTTGGTGATAAAAATATGTCTAGTATTGAAGAAAAGAGTATATGAAGCTGAAAGACCATGATATAGCAATATGAGACTTAAGGTAATTCTAAGGAAAAAAGGCATTCAAGAATGACTCAAGCATTTTTTAAAATTTTAATTTATTTATATGTACATATATTTCACATCATTGTAATCCTCGGGGGTCACTCACCGCCTTCCCCTTCCTGCCCACCCCCGCTGTGAATTTTCTTTGGTTGTCCATATATTAGTGAAAACATCAAGCATTAATTTAGAGTGATTTAATGGGAACATTCTACACCCGAGGCACTGTGTTGCATCTTATAGGCAATTTGACATGAGAATAAGGAAAATGAGAGCCACAAAAACATAGTGAAAAAGAGAGACAGCTCTGTTTTCTAAAACCCAGATCTTTTCCACTTTAACTGAAAATACTGAATTGTCAACAATGTAAAAACTGGCCGGGGACAGTGGCTCGTGCTTGTAAGTTTCAGCCTATGAAGCGGCAGGGGCTAGGGATCCCGGTTTGAGCCCTACCTGGGGCCCGTAGGAGACCTAGTCCAAAAAAAAAAAAAAAAAAATAGCTGGGCGTGGTGGTGTGTGCCTGTAGCTGCGTGCCCAGCTACCTGGGAAGCTGAGCTGGGGATTGCTTGAGTCTGTGGTACCCTGGGCAATGAGAGCCTGCGGTTCCACAGGCAAAAATAGCAAGACCTAGTCTAAAAAAAAAAAAAAAAAAAAAAGTAAAAACTGTGACATGCTACCTGTGCTGAAATTTACATGGATGAACTCTTGTCTCCAAATTTGTAAATATTAAACTGAAAATAGTAAAAGCTATATGAGCCTGATGATGCCAATTTCATTTATCTTGCCCTTAGACTCTATGTCTGATTTACCTGCAGGTGAAATACTAATTAGCCATTCTAACAAGTCATTCAGATTCTTACAGAGACAAACAGGAATCCATTTGGACTTGCAGAGCTAAACTCTGCCCTGCAAAAAGTTCTTTCCTAAATATAAATGTTTCTATACTGTTTCTTACTGCTCCCTAATTTATTTTTGCCAGACAAATGTGTTTATTTCTATACTGCTCCCTAATTTGACTATTACACTGTACTTCCCATATGACTTTTAATAGAACAAAGACTCACTTGTAAACTCATTTTACTATAACATAATGCTTTTTTTTTTGAGACTAGGTCTCGCTATGTTGCCTGAGGTAGTCTGGATCACGTGGCCCCATAATGCTTCAAAAATAGAATAAAACTACTTTAACTGTTACTAGTTATAGCAGTAATTAGTTGAGATGGCAGCCCACCAGTTTTCTTTTTTTTTTTTTTTTTAGTTTTTAAAAGACTAGGTCTTGCTATGTTGCCCAGGGTTGTCTTGAACCCACTGACTCAAGTGATTACCAGCCTCAGTCTCCCAGGTAACCGGGATTACAGGCGCATGCCACCACGCCTAGCTAAGCCTAGCAGTATTAATAAAAAGGAAAAGTGAATCAAAGTAGAGATTCTGAACCATTATTAAGAGGATTTCATTTAGATTTTTCTTTCTAGCCATGGTGATAAATTCATGATTCACCCACACTCTCTTCCCTAATTCCAAATATCATACAAACTGATCAGATAGCTGGATTGGAAGATACAATAAAGGAAAACAATGACGGAGTAAAATAGCTGGGCATGGTGGCGCACGCCTGTAATCCCAGCTACCTGGGAAGCTGAGGCTGGGGACTGCTTGAGTCTGTGGTACCCCGGGCAATGAGAGCCTGCGGTTCCACGGGCAAAAATAGCGAGACCTAGTCTCAAAAAAAACAAACAATGATGGAGTGAAACTGACAACCTACAGTAATAAACTTTATCTTCAATAATACACCAATAGCCAGAAAGTATGAGAAATCAACCTTAAGTATAAAAAGGTCATATACAATTTAAATATTCATTATCTTATAATACCTGGCAGTAACAGCATTCAACAAATGATTTTCAGAACTCAGAAGATAAAGGGGCTTCTCAGGAAGTGCAGCCTGGCAGGAGAGCCTCAACATTTTACATCATAACTATAGCAGCAAGACAGGCCAATACCTTAGTGTGCTTTACCTCCCTGATCTCCACATAACCTAGGAGGGTGGGGGTAGGTAGGAAATGGGGCAATATAGAGATCTGGTAATTCTGATACTACCTCTCTTTCCCTAACTCCCAATAACCCCTCTCCACTTGACATTCAAAAGGCTTCCATCAATTGCTATCTGGAGATAATGTGCACCTGACACCAATTTAAGTGGCCCATTTCTTATAGCTACTGTGGACAAACGTGCCATAGAAGAAACTGCCTGGTAATCCATGAAGTTTAAACTGTTTACTGAACAAAAGTGAAGTCTGCAGACACCGAAGGAAATGCAGTTTAATGCAGTTCTTTCCACACTCACTATGTTATCACCAGTCTTTCTCTAATCACCTGCTGCACACATCATTCCCAGGCCAGCAGAGGGCATGACCCCTGCCCTAGCAGCTAGCAGACCACTGCTCCAACAGATATGACCTTCTTATTGACTTCAACTCTTTAAGGTGACTGCTGATACATTGTGCCATACTTACTAAGAACCACAGTGTTAACACGTGACTTTACAGAACTAAAGTTTTTTTTCTGTTAAAGATCAGACAAGTATAAATTCCCTAGAGTTAAAGTGACAGCTCTTGTCTGTTTCTGCATATTTTTTGCTTTCATTGTCACAGCTGGAGGTGGGTTGGGGGGAGCACATGGGGAGGATGGTTTAGATGGGAAAGGGAGGGAATGGGTTAAAAAAATAATCAAGTAGCACTCACCCCCTTATTGGCAGCAATGCAGCATTCAGCCAGCCGTAGCCAGAGACGAGGATTTGCGTGATAAACTTGAACAGCTTCAATAAGACACTCAAATGCAGCAAGAGGCCTTCCTATGTGAAGAAGCTGAATTCCACAGTTGTACAGCAACTCATACCTCTTGTTGGTCAGCAAGGTACACATGGGTCTTCCTGAAAATTTTTTGCCTGATGATAAAAATTAGATTATAGTAAATCATTAGATTTAAAAAAAGTCACAGGAAAAACATTTATTCCACTAAGTACATAAATACCACTTTGCATAATACCTAACTCATCTCAATGGGACTAAATCTTGGAAAAAGAAACCTATCTATACAAATGTAAAGGATATGGGATAGAGGCGTTTACTATGGAAATAACAATGTACTGAATAGCTGGGCATGGTGGTGCGCACCTGTAATCCCCTGAGGCCAGGGATCACTTGAGTCCACAGGTTTGAGACTACCCAGGGCAACATAGTGAGACCTAGTCACTAAAAAATAGCCGGCATGTGCCTGTAATCCCAGCTACCTGGGAGGCTGAGGCTAGGGATCACTTGAGTCCGTGGGTTTGGGACAACTCCAGGATATATTGTAAGACCTAGTCTCTAAAAACAAAACAAAACAAAACTAAACAAAAACCAATGTACTATGTATCTACAATGACGCTGATTCACTCACGTAAGCAAAGCTTCACAGTCCATAATAACGTAAGGCCAGTTGTGAGTTTGGATACATTTTTCATCAGTTAATATTCCTATTATTTTATTTTTGTTTTGAGACCAGGTCTTGCTATTTTGCCCGGGGAACTGCAGGCTCACATTGCCCAGGGTACCACGGACTCAAGCAATTCCCAGCCAGCTTTAGCTTCCCAAGTAGCTGGGATTACAGGTGTGTACCACCACACCCAGCTATATTTTTGGGATT